>JASDQU010014921.1:181044-206028 GCA_032191745.1 Picea mariana
GTGGGTTTGTGGTTTCTACCTAAGTCTGTAATTTTTCCCTGTCTTTATCCTTTTCGAATCGAAAACTCTTAAGTTTGTCACCTTTCGGCATGTAAAGTCGTCTTCTATGTGCCCTTGTTCGTTTTTGTGCCCTCGTTTCCCCCAATATCTTAACCAAAAGAAATATCATCCCCAATCCCCTCTGTTTTTCTTCGAGGAAAAGAACTCGCCTCCTGCATTCCAATCACCAGTCTCCTTATTTTCTCAGCTCATAGTTAGTCATCCAAATTCTTGATCGTGCAGGCCGCAGCCATGAACACAAAGCACAACTTTCTTAACAATCTATTTCGCGATTCAAGCATGAGCAGAAGGCAGTTTTAATCTTTCAGCGATCGAGATTCCATGAACAGTCTATATCAGCGGCTCACGGGTGTTTGAGAGTGCAAACTTGTGTGAAGTATAGCACTAGAGAAAAGGGCCTTGAAATGAATATGAGTCGTTGATATTAAAGGGGACAGGTGGTTGTTGATCCAATCCTTCGGGGGAATGAACTTTGGGATATTTGAAATGAGAAGTGATTAGAAATCTCTAAGGGCCGAAGCCCGAAGTCGTGAAGATCCAAAGCCACCGAAGAGTCGAAGTTGTCGATGTGACCGAAGGCCCAAAGTCCTAAAGGCCCGAAATGTATCTGAGTCATTGATCAACAAGAGCCACGTGTCGTCAGGTCCATAGCTCTGGGTAAAAGCGCATGGAAGAGTAAGAGAGATTTGAGTTTTGGTTTTCCCGGAGCCCAGATACCCGAAGTGGATCTCGGTCGTCGAAATATAGAATGCCACGCGTCATCAAATCTATCACTCCAGGAATTTTTGTTCGAGAGTTTTAAAATGAGAAAAGTGTCGAAAGTCCCGAAGACCTGAAGCATTGAAGTGCCAAAGCACGTGACACACTCTCATCAGGCATGACGCGTGGAAAACTTTCCAAGTCATTTGGTCATGTCCATGTCACCCTCATTATCATGACACATCAGTAGATGTGACATCATATGATGTCATTTGGACCACCCATCAGCAATACATGTGGCATAAATCCATGAGCTCTAGCTAAAGGCCCGCAGTAATCCTCAGTCGTTCGATTCATGAGGACATGCATCAGTATATCTCCAGCTCTAAGTAAAATCTTTTGGAATCCCAGGTTTAAAATTTGATTCTCCCGAAGCCCGGAGACACAAAGGGATTTCATTCATTGATCTCTAGAGGGCCACAAATCCATGGCTCCAAGTAAAATCACTTGGAAGCCCAAGTTTGAGATTTGATTTTCCTAGAGTCCAGAGACCTGAAAAGCATCTCAACCATTGATCTTAGGGAGCCACGCATCATCAGATCCCTATCTCAGGAGAATTTTCTTAGAGAAAATAAAGTTTGACTATTGAAAGGACTGAAAACCAAATCGCGAAGTAGATCTCGACTGTCGATTTGAAAAGGGAAGATCTGATCCATCAATCTAAGAGGTGCCAGAGCTGGGTCATTGATCAAGAAGCCTCATCTCAGATCAGAATATCAATGGTCACACTCCATTATGGGGTCAGAAAGTGTGCACATTTTAAAATTTCAAGGGTGGGCCACAATTAGAAGCGCGGTTTTTAGAAAGGGACATGTGGCGGTTCATGGTTAATTACGGGGACAAAAGCAGTTTTCTTTCAAACCACCCTTGGTTGTGCCCACAATCACACAATTATGTAGGGTCATGGCCCTAGGTCACATTGAATAAGGAGAAGGGGAACTGGATCTAGCCCCCGAGCCATGGAGAGCCAGATGTGTGGCAACCACTAGCATAGACAGGTGGTACCCTTATGGTCTTGGCACGTGGCCACTCCCTAAGCACTAAATCTCATTCAATCTCTGAGGAAAGGAAATTAATGAAAGTATATATGGTGGTTGAAACCTTATCTCACTCCATAAATGGAAGGCATGGAAGGCCCAGCCGTGGGAACTAAACTGTTAGCCCGTGGTACCCCTGTGGGCATATTTTCCTACAAAACCCATGTCGATATGAGCTCACATGTGACATAGGGGTACACGTTCAGTTTGACAGAAGAACTTGTCGATGCAAAAATTTGATTGTAGTGACCAGGTCACACTCTTGGTAGTGGCGTATTCTTTTGAGTATAAATAGATAGTTTTAATATTTTATTAAGTTTGTCAACTGGTTGAGAAGAGCTCCCTATTTTATAATGTTTTGATGCCAGAACTGTTCTTTGGTTATGTATCAAATTTGAAACTTTCATGTTAATAGAAGTCAACTTCTTTTCATCTCTTTATAAAAACCGTGCTAAAACACTCAGGCATGAAGGATCCAGTTGAGGGTTGTTATGTTGTTGTAATGTAGGTTTGATTACAATGGTACCATGACCAAGTTTAGTCAACTGCCTTGTTATCTTTCTCCCTCTTACATTGAATGGCTCGAGCATCAAGGATCCATTCGAGTTGTTGTAGCTACATTTTGATGTATGTTTGATCATTGTGTTTTTGTGACTGTGTTGTTTGGACATATTTCAATGTCTGAAGCTTCAGCTCAAGAGTGATCTTGAGTCTATGTTTTTATTCTCCAAGTTGCTTGAAGGCCTGATGCTCATAGTAGTCTTGTTCACCTTTCTTAGTAAGTCTTCCCTATGCTCACACTTAAACTCAATTCCCTGACTAAAATTAATGTGGCCCTCACTTCCCTATGCATTTCTTTTCTAGTTTCATGTTGAAGATCATTCATATATTGAGTTTTGTCCATCGACCTCCACTCATATAAAACCAACATCCACCAAAAACTATGATGGGTACTGGGCTTATCCTCCCGCAATATGAGGGTGAATCTCAGTGCTAACATTCTTCGTGTCATTGTCGGGGAAGGAATTGAAGCCATTTCCCTGGGTAAGAACGACAAAGAAATTTTGATTCTGAAGGTGCATCAGATATCAGTGACTTGAATATTGCAGCTCTCACGTGGCGACTTGACTGTTTCACTCGTAGCTCCGAAAGGCAGACACACGAGGTCTACTCCACAATTGCCTCTGGCTACAATTGAAGCTAACCCAGAGAAAAGGAAAGAGCCCTCAGAAAGGTACTTCAACTGTTGTAGCAGGTGATCCGGTTAATTTTCTTAATCCCTCTTTAAAAACTCCATTAGTTGTTTCTAATTCACCTATTATACCATCTACTAGGGTTTCAAGAAATTTAAATTTTGGGAGTTTTCTTGTTGATTTCTCTCCTCCTAGTCTCAGTGTCGAAGGATAAAGATTTGACACCCCTATTTCCCCTGAGGTCATGCAATGATTTAGACCTAGAACCTTGGAAGACTTTCCCACTACGAGCTCTACTACTCCTCTTCCTATTAAAATTGCAACATTTACAGAAGGAAAAACCTTTGTTCCCTCGACCCCCGTAGCCTTTCCCCCCAATACCCAGCCATTTCCTTTTCCTCCCAGAAGCTCATTCCCAGTCTTACCTGTCCAAACTCCATCTCCCCCTACTTCTCTTCCAGTTAACATCCCAATGGCAGGTGCTAATCTGCCCAGAGTCATGATGGCTGACACATTGGCTACTAGATATTCCCCTCTTGTCTTACCTCAGCCTTTGAATAATATCTCGATTGAAGGATACCTTAAAGAGTTTCCCAAGTTCACGGGGGAAAGCATAACTGCTGAAGAACACCTTGAAGCCTTTTATAGTTTTTTAGATAATCTTGTCATTGTAAACGAGGATGTATGGATGAGGGTTTTTGTTCATAGCCTCAATGGTGAGGCTAGGATATGGTTCATGAGCTTGGCCCCTGGATCTATTGATGGGATTCAAGCCCTAGATGATACATTTTTAATACATTGAGGTGATAAAAAATATTTTCTCTATTATATTATGGAGTTTGGGGTGCTTAAGAGGAAAGAAGGGGAATCTGTTTCAGATTTTATAAAAAGATTCAATAGGATGTATGGTAAGATTCCCCTTGAAATAAAACCTATTAAAACCTCGGCCAAGATTACCTATGCTAGTTATTTTGACCCTAAGTTTTGCCTCCTGTTGAGAGAGAGAAGAGCCACTTCGTTGGTTCGTATGCAAGATGCAGCCCTTGAAGTATAATCTAATATATTGGCAATCGACAAACTCAGGAGAAAATTCGATAGAGACAGGAGAAGAGGTAAATCTGAAGCTTGAGCCTCTGATTCCTCTGTTGCCCACCCCCTAGAAGATGAAAGAGCCAAGCTGATAAAATCCCTTTCTGTTGAGGTGGAAAGGTTGAAGTTGGAAGCCAAGAAGAGCTATAGGTATCCCAAAAATGTTGATAATAGGGTTAGCTTCAAAATACCAAACAATCCCCCCCAAATCATCCAAAGAGATCAATGAAACAGAGATAGTGATGATCATAAAATTCAAGCTCCTCTCCAAAATAACCTTGTTACTGACGAAGAAGGAGAGGACGAAGAGATTGATCCTAATATTCATTGTCTTGGGGACACCTCCTCATTTCCTCATTTAACCCAAATTGTATATGATGAGTCTCTCATGGATAGTCAATTAAATGAGTTTAGCAAATGGGAAAAGGACATAAACAATCCAAATAGATATAATCTGAGGCCAAAAAAGAAAGAGGGGAAGCTTCATATTTTTGAGCATCCTACCAAAACTGAGAAGCCTTGTAAAGAGGTGGTAGACAACAGTAAAGAAAAGAAGGTGCAAGACCCCCCATTAGTGGTCAAAATCCTTATCCCAGAAGTGAAGGAAATTCTAAAGCCTCGTTCCTCTTCTAGATTTGAGCATGATATCCAAAATATTAGGTTCCTTGTCCCTCTTTTAAAGTTAGTCAAGTGTGAGGAATTCTAAATTCGCCTCTACAAAGTGTTGCGGTGCCAACCTTCATCTCATCCCGCAGACTCAGTGAACCTCCAAGATGAAAATTCAACTGTCATACTAGGGCATTTAGTAGAAGACAAATACGATTCCTCACCTTCCTTTTATACATCATTGAACATCCATGATAAGGTGTTACACAATTTCTTGATGGATTAAGGAGAATCTCACAATGTTATGACTAAAATTTTCATGGATGATTTGGGGTTGGAAGTTACAAAAACCTACCATTACCTATATTCATTCGATTCCAGGAAAGTGAAATTCCTCAAGGTTATTAAAGACCTAGTCATCTCCTTGTTCCAATTGCCAATGAAGATTGTGGTATGGATATAGAGGTAGTTGATGTCCCTCCTAAGTTTGGGATGATTTTGTCTAGACCATGGATAAAATGACTAGGGAGAACTTTGCAGATGGATCTATCATATGCCACCATTCTTGTGTTTGGAGGGGAACATAGAAGGATTTATAGATAAGTACAAGTTGCCTACATTATCAGTGATGAAGGAAATCCCATCAACGACCCCATTTTATCAGTTGATACTCATTTAGGAACCAATATTTTTCATCTCTCTAATGTTCCTCAGCCACCTATTGAAATTAGAAAGTATCCTATTACCTTTCGCAAAGAGAATCCTCCCAAGACCTCTATGTGGAAAATGTTTTTTGATGGAGCCTCTTCTAAGGAAAGTGCTGGTGCTGGAGTAGTTTTTATTTCCCCCACCCAAGAGACCATATCTCCATCCTGCATGTTGGAATTTGAAACAACAAACAACGTGGCAGAATATGAGTCTCTTGTCTTGGGTTTGAGAGTTGCCAAAGACATGAATATTGAGGAGCTAGCAGTGTTTGGAGACGCTGAGCTGATTGTTCATCAAGTCATAAATATGTATTAGGCTAAGCACCTGAGTTTAAGGGCCTATTCAAATGAGGTATGGGATATGATTGAAATTTTCTTCTTGGATTTTAATATTTCATTTGTTCCAAGGGAGGAGAACTTTGTGGTAGATTCCTTGGTGGTCTCAGAAAGTAATTTTAAGGTCCCCTTTCCCCCCAAACTCAAATATGAGGTGGAGATAAAATACATACCCTCTATTCTTGATAATGTCAAACATTGGAAGGTATTTTAGGATGATATTCAGATAAACAAGTTCCTTGAGACTGTGGATGAATTTTCTGATATGCATATCGACCAGGAGCAAGATTATGAAGAAATCCCTCATGTTGATGTTTTTACTAATAATATTGCTAACCATAATATTGTTCAGTTGCCTAGCAACCACATTCCAAAGGGGATTGTCCCTTTGGAGAGATTTTTTGACAGAGATGATGTTGTTGTAAAGGTTGAAGGATCAAATGAAGAGGCTGATGTGACTGAATGCAATCTAGGAATAGAGGAGGATCACAAATGGGTCAAATTGTCTAGCATCTTGTCAAAAGAACAAAGGGATGAGTATGTCAGAATCTTGAAGGATTTCACTGATTTATTTTCTTGAACATACGAGGATTTGAGAACCTATGACCCCAGCATCATTTAACACAAAATCCCTTTGAAAGAAGATGCCAAGATTTTCAAGCAGAAGCTCAGACAAATAAATCCCATGTTATTGCCGATTATGGAAAAGGAAGTCAAGAAACTATTGGATGCATAGATCATCATCCCTTTGAGATTTTCAGAGTTGGTGGATAATCTGGTCCTTGTTAGTAAGAAGAATGGGGAAATCATATTGTGTGTTGATTTCAGAAATTTGAACAGGAGCTCCAAAAAGGATAACTACCCCTTGCCGAAAATGGAGCACATTTTGCATAGAGTGATTGGTTCAGTTAGGATGTCTGTGGTCGATGGATTCTTCGATTACAATCAAATCTCTATCTTTCCTGAAGATAGAGAAAATACATCTTTCACAACTCCTTGGGGCACATTCATGTATGCTAAAAATCCCTTCGGATTGATGAATGTGGGAACGACCTTCCATCAAGCTATGGACAATACCTTCATTGAAGAAAAGGATAAATTTGTAGTCATCTATATGGATGACATTACAATAGTCTCCAGGTCTGATAAAGAGAATTGTTATCATCTGAGGAAGGTTTTCCTGAAGTGCAGAAGGTTTGTTCTCTCCCTCAATCCCTAGAAGTCTTTATTTTCCATGCAGTAGGGAAACTTGTTGGGGCATATTGTGTCAGCTGAAGGGGTAAAGATTGATCTGAGTAAAGTGGAGGCCATCTAGTCCTTGTCGTTTCCCAAATCCAGGAAAGTGGTTCAGTCATTTTTGGGTAAAATCAACTTTCTAAGGAGGTTCATTCCTAATTTTGTTGAATTGGTTAAATACATTACAACCATGCTCAACAAGGGTAATGAATTGAAATGGAATCCCGAGTCCAGAAATTATTTCAACCAAATTAAGATTGCGTTTATTGAAGCACTTGTGCTCATCAGCCCATACTATTCCAAGGAATTTTAGATATTTTCCTTCGCTTCATCTGATACACTGGTTGTTGTTTTGTTACAAAGAAATGAAAAAGGGTGAGAGAAGCCTATTTCCTTTTTCAGTTGAGCACTGAGGGATGTAGAAACAATATATGATATCATGGAGAAGCAATGTTATCCTTTGGTGAAATCCATCAAGGCTTTTAGAGTCTATACTCTGCATTCAAACATTATTTCATATGTCCCCTCGTCCTCATTAAAGGAGATTTTGATCCAACCTAATATTGACGGGAAGAGAAGCAGGTGGATCACCAAAATTCTAGAGTTTGACCTGGAAATAAAACCCACCAAATTGGTGAAAGGCCTAGGTTTAGCCAAGTTACTCGCTGAGTCGAATTGCAAGGCACTGGGGGTAAATTTCATGAATATAGACTCAAAAAATCAACAAAATGGAATTGTTGGTGAAGACTTTCATGTCAGCCCCAAATTAGTAGAATGCACATGGTATAAAGACATCATACACTTCCTGGAGAAGTTGAAGCCTCTTGTTGGTTTGGAAAAAAACAAGGCAAGATCTTTGAAACTCAAAGCAATCAAGTATTGTATCATTGATCAGGTGTTGTATTGTAAGGACCCTCTGGGAGTTCTATTGAGATGTCTAGACCCACAAGAACCCCAAATGAAAATTATTTATTTTCATGATATCTCATGTGGGGGACATCATTTTTTGAGGACCACAGCATATAAGATCCTTAGAGCTGGGTATTTCTGGACCAGTCTTTTTACTGATGTTAGTGCAAATATTAGAGCTTGTACCAAGTGTCAATTTTTTTGCTAGAAAGAAGCAACTCAAATATTTGCCTTTAAATCTTGTAGTGGTTTTTGGACCTTTTCAGCAGTGGGGTCTTGACTTCATTTGAGAAATCCACCCAGCCTCAAGTGGCTAGCACAGGTGTATTTTGACTGCCACTGATTATTTTACCAAATGGATAGAAGCCATCCCCACAAGGAGTGCCTCTCACAAAGTAATCATAAGTTTCCTTGAAGACATCATGTCCAGATTTGGCTGTCCAAATAGAATTGTTGCAGACAATACTGCCTCTTTCAAAGCTAAGCCATTAAGTTATTTATGTGAGTAGTATGGGATCACACTAGTCCACTCTAATCCCTATTACCCTTAGGAAAATGGATTAGCAATGTATTATAACAAGAGACTCATAAACATCATCAAGAATTTGTTAGAAGAGAACAAGAAACCCTATGATTCAAAGATGAAGTTTTCATTATGGGCTGACAGAGTTACCACAAAAATATCACTATGCATTTCCCCTTTCCAGCTGGTGTATAGAATTGAGGCAATCTTTCCTTCTCAGCTTGATTTGCCTATGGAAAAGTTCCTCCAGGACTACCAAGGAGAACCTGATGACAAGGTCAGAAGGATATTGAAGCTTGTAGAAGTGTAGCAGACCTAGGAGTAGTTGCTTGACAAAGAACAAGACCATCAACGAAAAATGAAATGAACTTTTGACAAGAGCGCAAGGAAGGAGAATTCTAGTTGGGGGATCTGGTGCTCAAGTGGGATGCCCCCAAATAAGACAAAGGAAAACATGGAAAATTTAAAGCTTTGTGGATCGGTCCTTTCAATATTTCTGAGATATTCCCAAACAATACTTATAATTTGCAGAGTTTGGAATATTTTGAGGTTTTAGGTGGCCCTGTCAATGGGAATTTTTCGAAGAAGTATTTTGCTTAGGCCGTGAATGGCATTCCACCATAGTAAATACCACTCCCTTTTTGTTTTTCTATTTAGTTTTTCATTTTAAATAAGAGACTCCATAACCCAACAGTTAAGGCACTGGAACTACGCATTCTTGGAAACTCGCACAGAGCATGCCATCCCCTATGGAGCCAAATGTTATCACATGAAATTGTCAGAGTCTTGTGAGTTTGTAGTTTCTACCTAAGTCTGTAATTTTACCCTGTCTCTATCCTTTTCGAATCGACACGTCTTAAGTTTGTACCCTTTCGACATGTAAAGCCATCTTCTATGTGCCCTTGTTCATTTATATGCCTTGGCTTCCCTCAATATCTTAACCGAAATAAATCTCGGCCCCAAGCCCCTCTATTTTTATCTGAGGACGAGAAATCGCCTCCTGCATTCTAGTCACTGGTATCCATATTTTCGCATCTCACAGGCAGTCGTCCAACTTCTTGATCGTGCAGGCTGCAACCATGAACACAAAGCACAACTTTTTGAACAGTCTGTTTTAGGATTGAAGCATGAGGAGAAGGCAGTTTTAATATTTCAGCGACAGAGATTCTAGGAACAATCAAAATCAGTGACTCACGGGTGTTTGAGAGTGAAAACTTGTGCAAAGTATAGCGCCAAAGAAAAAGGTCCTGAAGTGAATATGAGTCATTGATCTTAAAGGGTACATGTGGTTATTGATCCAATCCTTCGGGGGAATGAGCTTTAGGAGATTTGAAATGAGAAGTGCTTAGAAATCCTGAAGGGCTGAAGCCTGAAGTCCTAAAGAGCTGAAGCCTTTGAAGATCTGAAGTTTTCAAAGCTACCGAAGTGGTCAAAGTCTCGAAGGCCTGAAATGGATCTGAGTCATTGATCAGCAAGAGCCACGTGTTGTTAGGTCCACAGATTTGGGTAAAAGTGCATGGAACAGTAAGTGATATTTGAGTTTTGGTTTTCCCAAATCCCAGAGACCCGAAGTGGATCTTGACCATCCAAATCCAAAATTCCACGCATCATCAGATCTCTCACTCTGGGAGTTTTACTTTGGGAGTTTTAAAATGAGAAAAGTGTCTAAAGTCTGGAAGACCCGAAGTGCGAAAGTCCCAAAGTGCCGAAGCATGTGATGCACTCTCATCAGGCATGACGTGTGGAACTCTTTCTTGTTCATTCGGTCGTGTCCATCTCACCCTCATCATGACACATCAGTAGACGTGACATCATATGACATCATCTAGACCACCCATCAGCAAGACATGTGGCATAAATCCATGAGCTTCGGCTAAAGGCCCGAGGTAATCCTCGGTCATTCGATTCATGAGCACATGCTTCGGTATATTGCTCGCTCTAGTTAAAATATTTTGGGAGCCCAGGTTTGAAATTTGATTCTCCCGAAGACCGGAGACATGAAGGGATTTCATTTGTTGATCTCTAGAGGGCCATGTGTCATCATATCCATGGCTCTGAGTAAAATCACTTGGAAGCCCAGGTTTGAGATTTGATTTTCCCAGAGTCCAGAGACCCTAAAAGCGTCTCAACCATTGATCTCAGGGAGCCACGCGTCATCAGATCCCTAGCTACGTAGAATTTTCTTGGAGCAAATAAAGTTTGATTATTGAAAGGCCTGAAGCCTGAATCATGAAGAAGATCTCGGTCATCAATTTGAAAAGGGAATCTTTGATCCATCATTCTAAAAGGCACTAGAGTTGGGTTGTTGATAAGGAATACTCATCTCATATCACAAGATCAATGGTCGCACTCCATTGCATGGTCAGAAGGTGCACATGTTTTAAAATTTCAAGGACAGGCCGCAATCAAAACCATGGTTTTTAGAAAGGGACGCGTGGCAGTTCATGGTGAATTACGGGCACAAAAGAGGTTTGCGTTCAAACCACCCTTGGTTGCATCTGCAATCATGCAATTCTATAGGGTCATGGCCCTAGGTCACATTGAAGAAGGAGAAAAGGAACAAGAGCTAGCCCCGATCCCTGGAGAGCCAAATGTGTGGCAGTCGTCAGCACAGACAAGTGGCACCATTATGGTCTTGGCATGTGGCCTCTCCCTAAGCATTTAATCTCATTCAATATCTAAGGAAAGGAATTTAATGAAAGTAGAGCTGGTGGTTGAAACCTTAGATCACTCCATAAATGGAAGGCATGGAAATCCCAGTTGTGGGGACTGAACCGTCAGCCCGTGGTACTGTTGTGGGAATATTTTCATACAAAACCCATGCCAATTTGAGCTCATGTCTGACAAAGGGGTGCATGTTCAGTTTGACAGAAGAACTTGTTGACGCAAAGATTTGATTGTAGTGACCAAGTCACACTCTTGGTAGTGGCATATTGTTTTGAGTATAAACAGATAGTTTTAATATTTTGCTAAGGTAGTCAACTGGTTGAGCAGAGCTCCCTATTTTGTAATGTTTTGATGCTAGAACTGTTCTCCGGTTATGTATCAAATTTGAGACTTTCATGTTAATAGAAGTCATCTTCTTTTCATCTCTATGTAAAAATTGTGCTAAAACACTCGATCATGGAGAATCCAGTCGAGAGTTGTTATGTTGTTGTAATGTAGGTTTTATTACAGTGGTATCGTGACCAGTTTTAGTCATCTCCCTTATTATCTTTCTCCCTCTTACAATGAATGGCTCGAGCATGGAGGATCCATTCAAGTTGTTGTAGTTGCATTGTGATGTAGGTTTGATCATTGAGCTATTGTGACTATGTTGTTTGGACATATTTTAGTGTCTAAAGCTTGATATCAATAGTGATATTGAGTCTAAGTTTTTCTTCTCCAAGTTGCTTGAAGGCCTAATGCTCATAGCTGTCTTGTTCACCTTTCTCACTAAGTATTCCCTCTTCTCACACTTAAACTGAATTCACTTATTGAAGTTAATGTGGCCCTCACTTCCCTGTGCATTTCTTGTCAAGTTTCTTGTTGAACATTATTCATATATTGAGTTTTGTCCATTGACCTCCACTCATATGAAACCAACATCCATAAAAAACTATGATGGGTACTGGGATTATCCTCCCACAATCTAAGTGTGACTCTTAGTGCTAATAGTATGGTTCATCCAAAAGAATTGTTTGAACGAGATATTCTTTCGGCTAAAAGAAATTTTCAACCTAAATATCTTTCAGCCGAAAACATATTGTCGGATGGAAAAACTTCGTCCGACTAATTTTCTACACAAAAATTGAGGGCGTCGTCACTATACCGTTCGATTTGACGTTCCAGGGTTAGGCCGAAAAAAGTATCTTTCAGCCGAAAAATAATATTAGTTTGATCGAAACAATGTTTTTTGGAATTTTGGAGATCATATTGTCACGAAAGTGTTACCCACATCCGTGAATTTACTCATCAGTGGTGGAATTTAAACTTTAAGGTCATTAATTTTTGTATCAGAGTGTAGTTTTTCTTTTTAGGAAAAGAAATTGGAAGAGATTACCTTAAGTTTTTGTATCTTGTTGTCATGGTGGTAGGACTGTACTGGATCAACAAAAATCCATACATAGGAACTTGGAGAGACTATGACATATAAGGAGGAATATTGGAAAGGACCTTTTTAGAAGACAAGATCATGGAACATATCTTATAGGTAAAGAAATTCCTTATTTGAAATAACTCTGGTTATACAACATTTGTGATTGCATGTAGTAGAAAAAGGAGATAGAAAATGGTGGCAGGTTTACAGCCAAAGAAGTTGTGAAAAATGAGGAAGAGAAAGTGAAGCTCTTACAGAATAAGAGAAGCTTGTGGTAGAAGGACCCTTACAACAGGAGAATGCATGAAAAACTCTTGAAGAGAAGAGGGCCAATGCATTTCTCAAGAGGAAGTGAGTGGAGTGAAAAATCCTACATCTTTTGAAGTTGAAGAGTAGGAGTGTTTAGAGGTTCTAGGAAACAAAAACACAAGGATATGAATATGTGAAGCTCAAGAGGAAGCTTAAGGTGGTATTAGGTAGCAGGTGAGGACACTTCCTACAGAGGAAAGGCTTGATGCAACTCATAGTGGAAAAGAAAAGTTCACAAAAGGAGAAGATGAATATGACTATTGATAGTCATGTCAAAGATTTTAAGAGAATTCACAACTAGAGGAAAGAGAAAGAAGTTTATGTAGTAGTTGGAAAAAAGAAAATGAGTCAAGAGGAGTTTGACATGGATCTTACTAAGTTGAAGGAAAGACTCAGTATAACAATGATACTACTAAAAGAAATTGATAAGGCCACTTCAAGTGGCCTATTATGCATTTGTTTGTGAAGAAATTGATGCACATGGTGGATTTTTTCCTCAAAACAGAGGAAATGTTGAGAAAGTCGAGGTAGAATGGGAAGCATAATTTGAATTCTTTGTTAAAGGAAGGTGAACTCAAATAAGATGGATTTAGATACAGTTCCATGATAGAAGAAGTTCACTTTTGTGTGTTGAAATTTTGGTATGCTCGTTTAACCATAGATAATGTCACATCATTGTCACCCAACCATAGGCATTCACATATTCTACCCCCGAGCACACTAACCTTTGGTTAGAACAATTCTAGCAAGCCTACTCCATAATGAACAAAGAATCCCTAGATGTTAAGTACAACAACAGTTCAAGACAAGTAGAGCGCTCCTTCTCCAAGGGTAGCACACAAGAGAGAGAGAGAGAGTCTCCATATCCACAGAACAAGTACCATACACAACTGTAACAATTGCAACTGCACTACTCTCTCAAAATTTCACCATACTTAGAAAGAATATCACCAAGAGTACCACCAAGAGAACCACCAAGAACATCACCTGATAGAGATAAATAGAGACCAAGACTAGGATATGAGCATACACCCTTATTCCTCCATGAAACTACAATTGCAACTACAATTGCAGCTCTCCGCAATATTTTCACTCTCACTAGGTATAAAAATGAGCTAAAACAACCCCTATTTATATTAATTTGTCCAGTGACTTTTCTGGTTGGGTTGACCTGACTTTCTTATAATTATATTTTTTGTTTATCTTTTTGCTTGTGGAGTTGACTTGTCTTTCTGGAAGATAATATTCTAATATTATTTATTATTCTATGTTGAATTGTATTATAGGGTTTCAACACATTTGTTTAATGGGTCACTTGCTTCCATAATATTTTATTCTAAGTCATAGGTTACACGTGGAGGTTAATACCTCCCGCAACTACCAAAAGATCAACACTCCCTCTTAACTAGGGAGGTATTAAATAAGATGTTCTTCATGTAGTGGTCTCAGACACATCCATCCATCTCATATGGCATGGGAAAGACTCACATGGTCTTGCAGACCAGTCTACAGGTAGCATCACTATAGCCACACAAGATATCATATTATCAAACATATCATGTAACAAGTATCACCATCATAACCGCACATTATCCATATAGATGGAAAACACCTCCAACATTATTGGTTGGACCTCCATCTAGTAACCTATGATGTTATCGATCAACACTATAACTAGGAATCATTTATGACACTACATTTCAACATCTATGTCATACAAAACTGGTAACTCATCATCTCACACAGAATCTGACTAGTAAATAGTAACCTACGTTGGTGTAGCATACCAGGCTACATTGGAGTAGCATACCAAACTATACTGGGGTAACATAAAATCTTGTGTTGGAGTATCATATCAATCTATGCTGGGGTAGCTCCCACTACTAGGGATCACATCACTTCCCACTACTAGGGAATACATCAATTCTCACTACTAGAGAAAAAGATCTAGACCACTCCAGTCTCCAAGCTTGTCCTTGAAAGAAGATTGGTCAAAATATATACTACATGTTTATCAATAGAAATATACTGGAGCAATTGTCTTGTCACAGTCTTCTCCCTCTTAATGTGAGAATCCCCTGGACACAAATTAGGCTTTGTACATCTCTAGGATATTTATATGCAACATGATTGATCTTGTAGATCAACTTGAAAGTCACCACTATCTTCCCTATTGGTCTCAGAACCAAGGAAAATATATATCTCCCAGTCCTTCTGAGAGGCTTCCTCCTCGGTCAATATAGAAAGTTCTAGTAAAGCAAGGGAATCTTCCCATAATATCTCATATCTCCTTGAAGCCTCTAAAGCTTCGATCTAGCCTTCTCTACCCATGGAATCTATCTGCTAGTCCTAGAATATGTCTCTCTCTTACATTTGAATATGAATGTACTTGAGCCTCCATTCTCCCTTTGAATCTTGACTCCCTATGAGTCTATAGAATATTCAGAGCCATATGTTTCCTCTATGTGGGATGATTTCCTCTAAGGTCTCCTGTGAATGGCCCTAGGGAGGTTTCTCCTCCCTACTAGATAGTGAGGGATGTTTCCTTACGAAATATATCTCCTTTGGATCTGGTACTATGTGGGGTCACCTCCCTCACCACGAGTGGAGCCATCATCTCCTCATGATATGGATCATCAATGTTGCATCCTACAATGTTTCATGGGACCACACTGGTCTCTTCTTGGTTACTGCAATGATTCTAGGTAGGCCCTTTTGGCTCTACTAACTCTTCCCGATTCGAGGAGTGATAAAATGCACTAAATAGATTTGTTTAGTTATCCTTGGAGCCTTCTTCTCCTTGAAATCAATCTCCATATGAGATAATCAATATCCCACAAAAGTACCCTTCTTCTTCTTCTTCTTCTTCTTCTTGGGTATATGGATGTATATGATCATGTATACAACTTCTTATCTGGATAGTTTGCTCCATGTATCAAACTGGATACCATCTAATATTTTTCATCCTACAACTGTCACTATAACTCCCCTCAAATTTATCACCTCTAACCTTCCTAGAACAAGGAAAACAAAGGGGAAAATAGTAGACAAGAATAATACTCTTTTAATAAAAACAAGAACAATAAAAATAATCATAGTAGCTCCTTCTCAGAGCTATTGCTTGTGACCTACCTAAAACAAGAGCCAAAATAAAAATACAATAATAAGAAATAGGAATAAAACTCTTCTAGTGTTGTGATCAATCATTCTTTCATGTTAACCTCCATGGAATTTATAAAATAACCTTCCTGAGACAAGAGAAACAAGAGAAAAAAGTATAATAGAATTTTCATAAGAACATATCCATGTCAACAAGAATAAAAGATAATTTCATGGTAATCATCATTTTGTTACCAAGGTGACCCGCCTGGAAGGAAAGCAAGAAGTATCTCCTAGAGGAGATGTTAGCTCATATTGAGACCAATTACAATAAGAATTTATATCAATAGTACTCACATGCTGCCAAGTATTCATTATATCTAACGGTAATAGAACCTTCCAAGGATTGTTGTCACAACTAGTAATGTAGCAATTATTAAAATTGATATGTGAAAATCTGAAAATTATTAATTTAATCAATCAAACCTGGAACCTAGAGTCTTATATTCAAGACTGAGTGTTGTGATTTTCTTTTAAGTCTCCTTCAATCAATATTACAAGTATTATTTTCAGCCAGTCCCTTGTACTTAAGACAATATTCTTTCTTGACTGAAATTTGAGTTAGAGAATATAATGAAAATTAACTCTAAAAATCTCAACCTTAATCAATCTAATACTTTGACTAGAGTCATCTTATAACTTTAACTTTGAACATAGGTTACTATGATAATCATAACTTCAATAGATCAAAATACAACTAGATGTTCATAAGATTACAATAATTCCATAATAGCTAGAGGCATATGAAAACATTTAAACCCAGAGTGTGTTATTTCTCTGAGTGTGTTGGATTTGAGATCCCTCTGGATCTCTGAATTTTTCTTGGAATAGAGATCCCTTATCTTGCAATCACACTCAAAATAGTGATATAATTTTAACATATATAAGTACTTACCTCCAACAAAAGTGACAGTTAGGGGAAGATAGTGGCACCATCCAACAACAACTACAAGAAATGACGAACCCTAAAAATTCAAATTCCTCCAACTTGCAATCTCAAGGTAACTAGATATGTCCTCGGGTAAGGCGCCCTAGAAAAACCAAATATTAGGCCCAACGTTTCACATAAACGTTACTGCAACTGGAACTACAACTGGCGTTGGTACTACAACTAGTGTTGCAACTGGTACTGCAACTGGTGCTACAACTGGCTCTACAGTTGTTGTTGCAAATGTCGTTGCAATTGGTGCTGCAAATGGCACGAAGGAACTGGAATGAAGGAACCAACACTACAAACCTAGGTTTTTTTTAGGGAAACCCTAATATCTCAAATTTAGAAATTTGTAAATCTGATTCGAGATGGAGATGTTCCCTACTTAGCTGACCTTCTTAGTGAGCTCAGTAAGTTCTCAATGATCATGGAAATGGGGGAAACTGAGGATCTTCCTTCCACTGGTTAGACTGTTATGAAGGAAACCTGCATTGACACCATGTTAAATTTTTGGTATGCTCGTTTAACCATAGACAATGTCACATTATTTTCACCCAACCATAAGCATTCATATATGCCACCCTTGAGCACACTAACCTTTACTTATAATAATTCTGGCAAGCCTACTCTAGAACCAACAAATAAAACCTAGATGCTAACTGCAACAACAACTCAAGACAAGTAGAGAGATCCTTCCCCAATGGTAGCAAACAAGAGAGAGAGTCTCCATCTCCACAGAACAAGTACCATACACAAATCCAACAGTTGCAATCCACTACTCTCTCAGAATTGTGCCATACTTATAAATAATATCACCAAGAGAATCACCAAGAAAATTACTTGATAGCGCTAGAGAGAGATCAAGACCAAGAGATGACCATACACTCGTCTTCCTCCTTCCAACTGCAACTAAAGCTCTCCAAACGACTTGGAATTTGACTGGGTATACAATTGAGATAAAACTTCCTCTATTTATATTAATCTATTCAATGACTTTTCTCGCTGGGCCAACTTGACATTCTAGTAATTATATTTTTGTTTATCTTTTTCCTTGTGGATCCGACTTGTCTTTCTAGAAGATAATATTCTAATATTATTTATTCTTCTAGGTCAACTTATCTTCTAAGGTTTCCACACATCTATTTAATGGTTCACTTGCTTTCAGACTATTCTATTCTAAGTATTAGGTTACACGTGGAGGTTAATACCTCCCTTGGCTACCAAAAAATCAACATTGTGAGCCATAATAGGGATTATTCCTTGGAGAAGTTGAGGGTGAATATGTTGAGGAGAGACCTATTGAGAGTCTCATATATTTTTTGAAGAGTGAATATCGACATCAAGATTTGATGATTAGGGAATAAAATGAGGCTAGAGAACCTTATGTTTTTAAAATTGATATTTTGTGTATGGTTGTAGGTTATAGGAGTGATGGATAACCATATATAGTTGTCATAAAGATAAATGAAGATGACATAGTTCATTTTCAAAGCATTGAAGAGGGACACAACAATAATACTTTTCTGAAACAAGATGCAACAACACTGTGTCATAAAGACATTCGAAGGGAGATGCATACAAAGTTGAATAATGAACTTGTTGGAGAGAAGGATGTCAATGATATAAGTCTCATGATGTTGTCATCCCAACATAAAGAGATGATGCCAGAATCAATAGATGAGACCCAATATTCTCATGGATTTAAAACTGCTCATTAGTGTGTGTTTGTAGGAAATGGATAAAATTAAGGCTCATAGAACGAAGAATATTTCATGAAGACATAATAGATACCATTGTCTCATATAATTAGGAAAGGAGAAGGTTGTGCACAGTCAAGGAGTGTAGATGTTGAAGAACAACATTCAAATACAATGTTGTTGACAAATTATGAGGAGGAACTAAGGCTTCTAGAAGAATGGTTAGAGAATCCAAGAGGAGAACAAGATTACATAATAGTTGTAGACATAGAACATTCAAGAGTGCTTAGTTGCAGCATGGTGAAGGAAGAAATTGAAGGTCAAGACATGTGATTGTCTTATGAAGATCGAATTCAACTTCTACAGAAAAAAAATGTAGACCAATGGATTGTCTTGAAAGGAAATGAGGAATATGAAAGTCACTAGGAGACTATTATAGATAATTCATAAATCCACGAAAGAACTCATGCATAAGAGGAAGTAGAAACTTATATGAGAAATGCAGGAAAAAATAGATTGTTAGTAGTCATTTTTTTCACTAATGATGGACTTCAAGAGAAGGAGAATAATTGTTTTGCAAAGAAAGGAATTGTTATGAGGAACGGTAATAAGACAATCAAGAATAATTGGGAAACTATAGAAGATGGATTAAAATTTCAAGGAGGAGTCCATATACATGAAAGGAAAATAAAGTACAGTTTTGAAATAGACATTAAAAGAAAAGGAAGAGATGTATCTATGATTGGGAATGAATTCCAATAAGTTTTGAACGAAATCTTTTATGTGATAGGATTATTGTGTGTGCAGGTGTAACATAAAATCAAGGTTTTGAGGATAGAAACAAACAGTCTTCCACAAGACAACCAGAATGTTAGGTAGCTAGAGAGGTAGTGGAAGTCGTTGAATGTAAGGTGGACTAGGTCCACTATATTATTAAATAAGTCCTATTATTATTGTTAGATATAATAAATGGATAGTTATATATAATAAATGTAAGAGGACTTCTTAGAAGGTTCTGCTTCTAGAAGATTCTTCCTCTAGAATGTTCTTAGGTGATGGTAGCACTATATAAAGGTGTTGAAGAAATATAATGGCATATGAAGAGAAATATTTTATTTGGAGATTAAGCTCAATAGGAGGATGCCCCCTCAAAGAGGAAACTGAACAGGAGATGATCTCTTCCATAATAGGATCCATTGTATGGTGTTGCTCTACATCAAGGGTTTTGATATAAAAAAGTGGTGGTTTTCTATATTGTTTCATATATTTGTGTAGTGATTGTATTCATATATATTTGGTACTATTGTGGTATTTGGTATTCATGGTTTTGGTACATAACAAGTGGTATCAGAGCACTTTTCTTGGGAGGAAGTGTGGGAAAATAATTTTTTTTTGGCAGATTTATTATTTTTCAAAAATAAAAAGAGGGTCGTGACATTATAGATGATTTATATAGGTTTTGGTATAAAATTTTCAAAAATGGTTTGTGAATATGAGTTCCTCTCAGAAAAACACCCAAGTTAAAAAAACAAATCGTCTAAAAAAGAGTTCGGGAAGTCTATTATTTGCATTCTAAAATCTGCAATTTCTAGGGTTTTTTTTTTTCAACGGATGACCACGTGATTTTTCTGATTTATGTAGAATCTGGGGTTGAATTTTTCAAAACAAATTGTAGATATGAGTTCCTCTTACAATTTCACCCAATTTCAAAAAACAAATCGTCCAAATTGTAGTTTGAGAGGTGAAGATATCACTGATTTAAAATCAGCTATTTTTTTGGGTTTTTCGTGATGACGACACGACTGCAGAGTTGATAATTTTTCATAGGGTGCTCATATTCCTACCAGATCAATACCATTGGATAAATTATTTTAATAGATTTCTTTTGGTATATTTTATGTGGTGTTTCCAATGGCTATTTCCTCTCAAAATCTCAAAGAAATTCTACAGATGACTGAATCACTGAAAGCCCAATTGAATGACACATTGCATGACCTTATAGATGGTCCCACATTACATGACCTTGTTGAAAAAATCAATGATAGTTTCCGTAGTATTGAAGATTAATTTGATAGCGGACATGAGAGATTTCTTATGGCGAACATCAGGGATAAATATAATCAAGAAATATATGGTTCGTATGATTTTGAGGCCGATTGTGATGATTGATATATGGATAGTTGTCATTTATGAGATGACAACCACTTTTATATTTTATTTGATGACTCTAATCCACCTTCTGTAGAGAACATCAATGTGAAAAATCGAGAGTCAATGATTATTACCAGTGTCCATCCTACATATTCTACAGTGGTATTATTCCTTCCAGATTCAGCTACGACTATTTTCCACTATGTGGATGGATCTTCTTATTTGGATCCACATGACATGTGTCAGTCTTTGGAGCATAATTTTGAGTTGGTTATTAGGTTCCCAAATCTTTGGCAGGGAGTTCACACAAGTACTTGGAAATGGGATCCGAGTTTACAATGGTGGTTGGACTACTTCAGCATGGTGGATTTCCTTTCTACACGGGACCTTGGTTCTCTAGTCTTCTTCAGCATTATGGTCCACAATTATCCATGAGACCCTGGTATATGATTGTTCACCCTCATAAAAAGTGTTGAAGACAACGGTTTGATAAGACAGATGGAATGTTAGATAGCTAGAGAGGTAGTGGAGGTCATTCAATGTAATGTGGACTAGGTCCACTATATTATTAAATAAGGCCCATTATGGTAGTTAGATATAATAAATGGGTTGTTAGATATAATAAATATAAGAGGACTTCTTAGAAGGTTCTTCTTCTAGAAGAGTCCTCCTCTTTAATGTTCTCAGGTGATGGTAGGACTATATAAAGGTGTTAAAGCAATGTAGTGGGATGTGAAGAGAATTATTGTATTTGGAGTTGAAGCTCAATAGGAGGATGCTCTCTCAAAAAGGCAAGTGAATAGGAGAGGATCCCTTCCATAATAGGATCCATTGTATGGTGTTTCCCTACCTCAAGGGTTTTGATATAAAAAAGTGGTGGTTTTCTATATTGTTTCATATATCTTGTGTGGTGATTGTATTAAGATATCTTTGGTACTATTGTGGTATTTTGTATTCAGGTATTTGGTACATAACAAAGAAGAATGGAAAATGAAACTATCTACCTTGGAGATTTGTGAAGGAAATTGGGAGAGAGTTCTTATAACTCTCACAGAAGGAATTATGGAGATGTTGAGAACCAAATGGAAGACTAATTTGATTGACCAACAATATTTTTTGACAAAGACAAAGTATATTCTAGAAAGTTTAGCTGACAAAAGGACTAATGAAGAGAAACATAATTAGAAAGAGTATGCGAGGAATGAAGATAGGAAGGAAGTCATTAGTTGGCTTGAAGATGATGCATATTGTAGAGTTATGAGATGGTTGATGAAATATTGCATTAATGCAAGTATGGAGCTTGCTAAGGGAAGGATGTTGGTGGAGAATAATGATAATGTTGAATACAATGATGAGTGGCACATGATCATAAAAGGTATAAAGTGTTTGTTTCACCTGTAACTTTAGTGAGCTGAGAAAAACGATTTTGTTTGAGAGATCATGCAGACAGAGAGATATGCATTTTTGGTCGCATGTGTTTTTATTCAATAAACAATATTCTCAATAAGTTTAGAACAAAAAAAGTGATGGAGACAAAGAGATGGCAACAACCATACAATATTGTTGTGAATATTTGAAGCAGTCAAACTGCAGTAGTACTCAGCAGAAAACAAATATGGACATTGAGATAGATGGTTTGTGGAAGTTAATGAAGGAGGCAATCAGATGGAGATATCAAAGGCTAAAAAAGAAGAGTAACATGAAAGTACAACTTACTAAGACAAGTAAGGAGTTTGCACAACAACATAAAATTTGGGATCATGGAAGATGGAGGACAACATTGAAGGAATTATGCATCAGAGCATGTGGACAACATCAACAATGGGATCAAGGAAGAATTAAGTAATTGAACCACATGATCGGGAGATCATGAAATATTTTAACCCTAGAGTCTGATGCATGAGCATTTTCCTCCAAAATCAACCTTGTTTAATTGTCTTAAATGGTGTTTGAGTTTACCAAGAGAGTGGGTTCCCTAACTTGATTTTTTTTGTAAAATTTTATGTTTAGAGAAGGATAGCAAAAGTTGGGATTTGATTTGATTGAGATTGATTAAATGTAATAGAATATATTTTGTTAGTATAGATATTGAAGGAATGGATATCCTAGAGGGATCTTAGGGATAAAAGTAGATTTTTAGGGAATATATGAGGATTTTTTAGATTTGAACAAAAATCTTTTGGACATTTGAGTGTGAGGAATTGAACATAGTGAGAAAGGAGAATGTGTGAGTGCTCAAGTGTGGCATAAAGGCCAAAATAGAGGGCCAAACAGAATAGATTAGGCCTAAAAAAGACACAAATGTGCAAGAAACATTTAAGAAGAGATGTATGTACAGGTATTTGATAAGTAGAATGAATTGTGTTTTTAACTCTTAAGAATTATATGTTTATAAATCATCTTTCTTATGAAAGAGGGTAAACGAAATTGAAATCTTCTTGCAGAACAAAAGTAATTTAATATATGTGTAAACACTAGAATCATGAATGCCTATGAACTATAGATTAATTGTGGAGTCATCGATTATGGTAGATGAGGGTTTTGGGTGTGAATTAACCCTGTAAAATCAGAAGCTAGATTAGGGAAAGAAAGTTCCTATGAACTTCATAATATGAATGACAAGAATGGAAAGATGCATGTGTGTGATATAGGCATATGAGTCCTTCGTTTAAAGATTAAAAGTTAATTCTTTGTTTGTAATATGAGTTCCAAATCTATTACATTCCTGTTATATTCTTCTCTCCATTGTGTGAGTAATACACATATTGTATTGGTGTAATTATGTCGATCAGATGTCATGGTGTGAGAATATCCTTTCCATATTATGTATTGTAGGGTTATATTCTGAAATCAAGGTTCAAATTCTCATTTCAAGAGAAGAGGAATTTTTTCATTATTCGGGCATTGATCGAGATTATTTGTGAACCGTTGGATCGTAAATCCAATACTCAGAAACCATTAGATTGAAAGTTCGTTGTGCAGAAGTGTTGGATCGAGAGCTAAACTTCGATCGTTGATCACCTTAGGATATACGACCTTAATCGATTGCGCATTGGGAAGTGCTCGAGTTTTAATACAAGGTACGTCTCCTACAAAACTAAAGGGAAATACCACTGTGGTAAGTGGTATAACGGAGGTGAACTAGCCCATGTACTCTGGCACCAGTTCGTGTGGAAATAAGAGTTATCGCCAGATTGATTGAATTGCTGAAATATCCAAGGGAATGGGTTTAATTTGTAATACCTGGTTTTGAAGTATGAAGGATTCGATCATAATCCTTTGGGTGCTTAAGGATAAACCTCGATAAGAATTGTGTATCAAAATTTGTTTAAAAGAATTTTGGGCATCATGTTAGAGGTGTTAGGGTAGTTCGATTCTTGTAACTGCATCAAAAGATTAGAACTATAATATCAATAGTGACATTTGACCTTTAAATTCATCAATTAGGGTCAAGAATATGGCATTTTACATCATGTATTTTAAGTTCTTATTCAGAAAATTGACATCATGTTTCTTAACTAAGAATGGGAATGGTGCAGTGTGTTTTCTTAATAATTTGTTTCGATAGCACAATTAATTTATTGTGGCTTTACTGATTAGTTATGTTTAAATTTTTGAAGTGTGGTTCATCTTTACATAAGAAGTAGTGAAGCTAAAAATAATTTAAATGGAAATATTTATATCATTATTTTATAAAATTGTAAAATTGTAAATAAGAAAAATAAAAATAAAGATTTGTTTGATTATTTATCACATAATTTAAAATAAAGTTAATAAGTTAAGAAAAATGTAGAAGTAAATTGTTGGTTATGTCATGAGGAAGATCATTTTAAGAAGACTTTTTTTAAGTGGATGGTGAAGAAACGTGATTTACAATTATATTTAATTAAGTATAGAATCTATTAATTTAATATTAACAATTGAATTTTGTTCAAAAAAAAAACTTTTTCTATTTACATGTTAATATATAATTTTGGTAAAACATTCTACAAGAAAAATATATTTTATCTCACATATTTTCAACTTTTTATTTTTTAAAAAATTAGATTTTTTTATTATTTTTTAAATTAACTAATTAAAATTGAAACCATATTTTATCCACCTTTGTATTCTCAACAAAATTATTTATCTTGTTAACTTAAGTTAAAAGAAATACAAATACTCTTTTCAAAAATAGTCATACATGGTAGATATTTTTTCTATT
>JASDQU010014921.1:219701-230313 GCA_032191745.1 Picea mariana
AGCATTTATTGTTGTGACATTCATGTAGAGATGCATATGAGGACCACTATAACCATGTACTGGACTAACACAAGTTGAATTGTTCAAGAATTTTCATTAAAGAAACCATGATGTCAACATTTCCATTAACATGTTTGATAAATTGAAATGATGGTATATATAGGCCACCATTATTTTTTACGTTTTTTATTATCATTATAATGTTAAATTTTAGTTTTATTATGTGATATGTAAACTTCCATCAATATTCCATTGAAGCATTTTATGACAATAGATCTTGTATTATCATGAAATATTTTATTATGTCGATTATTTTTCTAGATATTAGATTTGTTATCATTATCTTATGGCCCAAATTTAAGAAAATAACTCAAATATGGAAATGAAGGAGCAAGCAAATTACCACACCATCCACACAAATAAACACAAGATGTATCCTGGGAAATAGAATATGGGAGACAACCTAGAAAGAACATGAGGCCTATGCTCTATTCTCTTTTCTTCAGTTATGAAATTAAATTATAAATAGAGGACACTCACTATGTACTTTCCTTTGACAATATAGCCTGGATGGCTTCTATATAACCTATTATATCCTCTATTATGGTTTCAAAATTCCACTCCTATATGTTCTTCTCAACTATGGAACAAGTAAAATGATAAAGAATGTAACCATTTCTCCTCTTAGAGGCCCAATATTTAACATATCTTGATAGTTTTATAGGATTAGGGTTTGTGCATCATCAACCCTTAGTCAGTCAGGATTTTGGACCTTCAAAAATATTATTTAAAGTCCCATGTGACTATCCCCACATGTGTGAGAAATAGAGGTGGCATCTTCTAGTGGTGTATCCTTCCACTAAACTAAAACCTCCTTGATGGTGTGCTAATAGACACTAAGCTCATGGTGGTTCAAGATTGCTTGTGGTTGTGACGAAATGGAACCTTCTTTGAATCCAAATCACAGAGATTGGTTTGAGTTCGACACTTAGTTTCAATAACTTTATTTAAGAATGAGACATGAAAAACAAGATGGAGCTTAGAACGATTGGGGAGAGATGAAAAGTAGGCCACATGCTCCACTTGCTTGAGCATTTTATAAGGACCATACACAATTTGGGAGTGAGTTTCTGACATTTTAAAAATTTGAATGAAATCTACTTATAACGTTGTAGACAAAGAAACACGTGGTCCCCTTTAGAAAATTGACGTTTGGAATTAACCTGATCTACTTGCTTCTTGATGTGATTATGAGCTAGGACCAAATTTTCTTTGAGGGTATGGAGAATGGTTGTACAAACTATATGATTTTTGTCAACCTCTTCAACCTTGGAGAAACCTGACATGTATCAGACAATCGGTGATGGATTTTTCCCATATACTTCTTTAAAGGGAAACATGTGAGAGGCAGTATGGTAGGACGTCTTGTAAGACCATTCATGTAGGGGTAACCACCGAGCCCACTAGTTTTGTCTATTGGATGAAAAATAACACAAATATGTTTCCAAAAAACTGTTGAAAATTTTAGTTTATCCACCCATCTGGGGATGATAGGTGATGCAAAGATGAAATTGGGTTCCCTGGAGCCTAACAAAATCTGTTTGCAAAAGTTGGATCATGATTAGAGATAATAGAATGAGGCATGTCATGGATTATGAATATACTATCCAAAACAAATTGAGCCACTATGGATGCAGTGAATGGGTGTTGAAGAGCATATAAATGAGGATATTTGGAAGGATGGTTTACTACCACGATGATGAATGACCTATTTCCGGATATAGGTAATAAAAATATGAAATCAATAGAAATATTCATTCAAATAGTAGGTATAATTAAGAGAGGTGGGAGTGTTCTTGGATATTTGATGGTTTCTACCTTATTGCGTTGATAAGTATCACATTCAACCACAAAGGTGAAAATGTCGCATTTCACACCTTTTCACAAAAAATAATGTTTGACCGATTCATAGGTTTTGGTAAATCCTAAATGCCCAGCTGTGGGTGAAGCATAAAAATTATAGAGCACCATGGATTTAAGGTTAGTTTTTTTTCTTAAATACATGTGACCTTTATAGAAAATATATTCATTGTGCCTAGAGTACCCTAGAGGGTTGAGAATCATATTGCAATTTTTGGATCAAGGTAGAAAGTTTGGGGTCTTGTAATCATTCATGGAAAATGACTTGAAGCAAGTCTACTACAATGAATGAGAGGGAAATGAGGGATCCTTATTATTCATACTTCCTTGAAAGATCATTAACAACCACATTTTATTTTCCCTTCTTGTAGATGATCTCATAATCATATCCAAACAAATTGGTAACCTATTTTTGTTGCTTCAAGGATGAAATTATGTGTTCCCAAAAATAATTGAGGCTATGATGATCAGTTTTATTTTTGAAGCATTTCCCCAATAGATAAATATGTCAGAGATCCATTGAATGAAGAATGGCCAACATTTCATTTCCATATGTTGATCAACCCAAATTTCTCTTCGAAATTTTTTTTCTAATGAAATCCAAAGGTTGTTCATCTTGCATGAGGACTTCTCCAATTCCTTTCCTTGATGCATCATATTCTAGGACAAAAGTCTTGGTGAATTCTGGTAGTGCTAGGATAGGAGTCATGTAAATATCCTCTTTCAAGGCTTAAAAGAATTGATCAGCTACATGATTCCAACTAAAAGAATTATTTTTAGGGAGAGCATTGAGAGGAGATGCAATTTCTCCATATTTCTAAAAAACGTTATAATAATATCCCACTAAAAATAGGAAACCACGCAAGATTTTAAGAGTTTTAGGGTGCGTCCAATCCTTCATACCTCAAATTTTCTTAGGGTTCACCCATACACAATCGTTTCCAACAATATGACCCATGTAATTAACTTCAGAGGCTCCAAAAGAACATTTATAATTTTTAAGAAACAAATTGTGCTTAAACAATAGATGGAGAACTTGATCCACATGTGCGAGATGGGGTTGCCAAGTTTTACTATAAATGATAATATCATCAAAGAAAACTAAGACAAAATGATGGAGGAAAGTATGGAAGACATGATTCATGAGACTTTGAAAAGTGGAGAGGGAATTACACAGGCCAAAGGGGATGACTGAGAACTCATAGTGACCTTTGTGGGTTCTAAAGAATGTCTTGAGAATGTATTCCTCTTTCATACATATCTAGTGGTATCTAGAATGGAGATCAATTTTTTAAAAGTATTTACCGCCACTCAATTCATCAAAAATGTCATCAATTATAGGAATGGGAAATGTTTCTTTGATTGTGTGTTTGTTGAGGGAACAAAAATTAGGACACATGCGCCAAGTGGATTCTTTCTTGTGTACCTTGAATACTAGAGAGGAATAAGAGATGGTACTAGGATGGATAGCACCCTCTTCTAGAAATTCTTGAACAATTTTCTCAGTTTCATTTTCTTGGGTAAAGGGATAATGATAAGGGTGAACACTTGGAGGAGCATTTTTTTATACTAGAGGAATGGAATGATAATGATTGTTGTCGGAAGGGGGAATTCCATGGAGGGATTTTGAAAATAGCGTGGTGTTTGAAGAGTATAGATTGGAGGTAAGGGTGCATAGAGGGTGTCTCAACAACTTGAATGGAATGGAGTTGGGAAATAATTCCATAATGACCTTTTCTGAGTAACTTTTCCATTCAGGTGGAATTGATGATGTTAGGTGAGCATGTTGTGATAACTTGGAACTAATACTATTGTCTCTTCTAATGTATTCTCATGGTTAGGAACTTAAAATCCATGAGGATGGGGAATAGAGTGTGTAACAATTAAGCATAGAGCACAATGTCACAACCACCCATGTTGATAGTAAACATATGAGATTTCAGGTGGTATGGACCAATTTGTAGGTGCACATTTTTAAAAAATATTTCACATTTCCTGGAACCTCCATTGACAATCACGATTTGAAAATTGTTGGAAATACAAATACAGTTATTGATTTATTTGGTAGTGCGATGATGAATAAAACTATGGGTGCTTCCACTGTCAACAAGGATGATGAATTTCCTATTTTTAATGTAGCTAATTAACTTGAGGGTTTAACAAGTAGAGAAGCTAGTGAGGGTGTGCAGTGAAATTAGAGGTTCAAATTTTGGTGGATCAAAGGGAAGATTAGGATAATTTTCTTGGGGTAGCACTTCCACAAGAGAAACATCGACCTCCTCGTCAACAAAACCTTCATAAATGGCCATAAAAATGTTTTTTTCCTTACACTTGCTCCCCACAAAATATTTGTCATCACAAATATATAAAAGACCCTTGAGTTGGCCTTCAACTATTTCTTCCCTAGTTAATTTTAAAATATTGAGAGGAGTTGCAGGAGGGGCGATACTGGTGGGTCGAGGGTGAGGAATAAAGAAGGGTTTAATTTTTTTGATGGAGACAATTTTTTGTGCTTCCTTACATATTTTAGTATATTCCAACCAAGTTTTAAGGAGAGACAGTAGGACTCGGGCATGGATTTCATCCTTTAGGCCGCTAATAAATAATTCTCTAAAGAAGGCATCTGACATTCCCTCCATTATGAAATATAAGTGCTCGAAAGTGATTATAAAGTATTCCATTGTGCTATACTATTTTAACTTGGTCAAACATGCTAAATAGTGGGTATCATTGTCAAAGCATTCATAAATCTTTGGAACAAACTATGTCCAAGAAGCATACACTTGGTGTGCATTTTTATGCCATTTCCACCATTTCCAATGTTCAATATCCAAATAGAGGACACCATAATGAATTTTTTCCAATTTGTCGGTAATTCCATGCAAGGATAAATGATTTTCCATTTGAGTGACCTAGCCCATGGGATTCAAGCCATGAAATTTTTTCACCTCAACTATGTGAAGACTGGGGTCATGATGAAGGGAGTGGTAATGAAATTTCATAGTATGGGAAGAGTATGCACCTTCTGTTGGCATGTTTATAGGCAGGTGTGCTTGTCATTGATGGAAATAACAGAGTATGCAGCGATGGAAAAATAGGGACAACATAAGCTCAGAAGAGATAGTGCAAAGGTGCACGAAGAGTGCAAGAGTGTGCTTGTTTATTTGATGGCAAATAGGCATGCAAGGAAGATCAACAGTGTAGGCATAATTGCATGGAAATATCACAAGTGTAAACTCCATTTCAGATTTTTGGATATCGGGCATTGGAGGAGTCAAGGAAGCAACTCACGACAAGAATGTCGAAATGGAAAAATATGAAACGCTAGAATACATTGAAATAACTCCATTTGGAAGTTTCGAATATCGAGAGTTGGAAGAGTCAAGACTCTTCATCATTAGGAATCCCGGAATTGTGAAAGGAGAAACATCGAAATCACAGAAGAAGGAGGACATTTTAGGATACCGGGAGTTGGAAGAGTCAAGACTCTTCATCATCAGGAGTCCCAGAATCACGAAATCTGAAAAGCTGAAATCCCAAAAGTACGAGGACATTTTCAGATACCGGGAGTTGGAAGAGTCAAGACTCTTCATCATTAGAAGTCCTGGAATCGCGAAATGTGAAACGCTAAAATCCCGGAAGAAGGAGGACAATTTTGAATACCGGGAGTTGGAAGAGTCAAGACTCTTCATCATCAGGAGTCCTAGAATCATGAAATATGAAACGTCAAAATCCTGAAAGAAGGAGGACAGTTTTGGATACCAAAAGATGGAGGAATCAAGACCTGAGACTCTTCATCATAGGAGTCCTGAAGTGTTGAAACACGAAATTGTGAAATTCAATTTTGAATAAGGTTGTGGTCACAGCCGATGGTCACATCGTCGAAGAGCTATAGAGAAGAGATCAAGGAAGTTAAGATCCTTTCTTGGAGTTTTGGAGATCATGACTTGGAGAGTCGATATGCCTCACAACAGGAACTCGTGACATGCGAAATCGTGAAGCGGCAAAAAGAGAAATGCCAAAATGATCGAAGCTAGTCTAGCTAAGCTCCTTGTTTTTCGAAGTTTCGGGGATCATGACAATGAGTGTCAAGATAAATCTTCACCACAAGAATACTGAAAGGCCGAATGCTGAAATGTCAAAATATCGATGTAGTCGCTAGTCATAGTCGGTGGTCGCATAAGTGGAAGGAGCTAGCATAGCTAGGCTCCATTTCAAGCTTTTCTCTGTAACTGCTAGAAACCACTGATGGCTTCCGCCAGAGGACTTGAAGAGAATTGAGTTTGATTGCCAGAGTTTGATTCCAGTGGGATCAAGACTGGTCATAGAGGTGAATGACAGCTGGAAGAGCGTTGAAGCCTGTAACTGCAACATAGAGGTTGAGTTCGACTATAACAGAGAAGACAAAGAGTCTCAACTGCTGGAGAGGCAAAGGAATATTGACATAACACTCAATGATGATAGACACATGGGTTTAATTGCCAGAGAAGCTAAAGAGTTGGAATGAGGATCAGGCACAGCGCTCGACATGGAGAGAGCATGCAGAAGCATGGCGAGATAGCATGCACAAGGTGCAAAGAAAATATAAGTATGCAGAACAAGGAAGAGATAGTTGTTGTTGTTGAGAGTGATTAGGGTGAGTAGAAGGAGGAGTGTGCAGCAGCTGAAATACAAAGAAGAGGAATGGTGCATTGAATGGAGACAGCCCACAGAACATAAAAGGCAGAAGAACAGAAAGTGCAAGGACGTGTGCAACAAGACAGTGAGACAGTAAAGGAAGGTTGAGGTGAACTTGTAGAGAAAAACAAAAGATCAAAAAGTGCAAGAAGATGCAGACAGAGAGACATTGATACACGAGAGTAGAGAAGAATAGCAGAACAATGATAAGTTTGGTAAGCCAATGACAAATATTGTATCACTGTGATAAATTTACATATAGCAAAGATTTATATTCCAGGGTGGTAGGGAGGTTCTAGGGAGGACTATTATCCTTAGAGGTTCAATTGTGTGCTTGAACACATGGAGTTGTAGCGTCCATATGGTTCCAGCCAGAGAAACTAGGGTGGCAGGGTGGTGCAAGGGAGAAATGTTGTTCTTTGTTATACAGGTTGGTGCTTGTGTGATTGGAGGTTGGTGCTTCCATCCAGATGGTGCTAGAACATTTAGGGAGTTGATGCTTCCTTCTAGTGGGTGCTAGAGAAACCAGGGAGTTGGTGCTTCCTTCTAGTAGGTGCTAGAGAAAAAAAAGAGTTGGTTCTCTCAGCAAGTTGAATCTTGAAAAACAGAGGTTGTAGCCTCATTATGAGTTGCTGGTCATAAGTATGATAATGTACAGAATGTAAAGTATACTTATCATATAAAGAAGAAGAGGCTTTTACCCTTAATGGGTTTCCTCAAGAAGTGTCTGTCTCTGTGTATCTCATATGTGTGAATGATGTTGAATGTTCTATTTCTTAGTTCCTTGCATTACTTTGATTGTATTTAAGTGCTCTACAAAGAGTTTAAAATAAGCATAATTGTTTAAGCACGGTAACAACTAATTCACACCCCCCCTCTCAATTGTCCAACAATTGGTATCAGAGACGACCCCTTGTATATAAGGGTAAATCATAGAGCTTAAACATGTCAATCCATGAAGGAAATTCAACAAATAAGGCCCCTCTGTTCAATGGAACAAACTTTTCCTTCTAGAAAGTTAGAATGAGAACCTACATAATGTCTTTAGGTGCAAATGTCTAGGATGTGGTAGATACTGCTTATGTAAAGCCATTTGTACTAGCTAATAAGGATGACAAGCTAGAATTTATCTTCAACACTAAAGCTATGAATGCTATCTTAAGTGGGATTGCAGAAGCAGAATTCGTAAAAGTTATGCACCTAGGAACTGCCAAAGAAATGTGGGACAAACTCATTAGTAGTTATGAAGGTAATGAGAAGGTAAAGGACGCCAAGTTTCAAATATACAGAGTACAGTTCCAATAGTTGAATATGAAAGAAGATGAAACTATTGGAAAATACTTTCTGAGAGTTGAAGAACTGGTAAATGCAATGAAAGAACTTGGTGAAAAAATTGAGGAACCTTCTTTAGTTTAGAAAATTTTGAGATCTCTACCAAATAGGTTCAACTCAAAAGTATCTACTATATAAAAACTTAATGATCTAAAAACCTTGGAGTTTGATCAACTTCTAGGAACATTGACTGCATATGAAATGAGAATAGTTAAAGATAAACCCACTTCCAAAGAAGCATCATTTAAGGCAGACGAGAATGAGGATTCAGAGCCTGATGAAATTGAAGCAAAATTTATGAAGAGACTGAAGAAGGGATCAGGAAAATACAAAGATAAACTGCCTTTCAAATGTTTCAACTATGGTAAGATAGGTGATTTGTAAATGAATTTCCTCACTAAAGAAAGGATCAGACATGTGATGATGAGGAGAAGCACAAACACATAAATTTCTTTAAAGAGAATAATTTTAAAAAGAAAAGTCTTTGTGTAAACAATAATGATGATCCTTTAGATGATGAAGACAATGAATCCTCTATTGAAGATAAATTAAATGAATTCATACTCATGGCCAAAGAGGATTATGATAATAAAATCACAGGAAGTGAGGATAATGAAGAAGAAGCTGTGGTTGATATGGAAGGAGAATTGATCAGTGCACTGGAACAGATTGACAGACTCAGAATTAAGAATAGAAAGCAAAAACAATTGCTGATACAGTTCGTGAAAGATAGTAAACGACCTGATGAAGACTTTTCCCTTATAAAAGTAGAATTAGAAGAGGCAAAGAAAATCAAGGACATTCTAAAACAACAGTTATCAGAAAATAAGGCAAGATGTAAAGCTCTCGAAGAAGAAGTAGTGAAAACTAGGAAAGAGTTGGAGAAGTTTCAAGCCTTGTATCATCATAGTTTGTCAAGTATCAAAGCCTCAGAAGGATTAGCCACCATTCTGAATCAAAAAAGGAATCCAAAGCTGAAAACTAGTTTGGGTTATGAAGAGGGATCAAGTAGTGCTCAGCCAAGAAACAAAGAGTCCATCAAGTTTGTCGAATCTACAACCAATGACAACATCAAGCCTGTAGAAACAAAGGAAGACAATCAACTGCTCAGGAGGAGTAAAGAAAAAGGTACCACGAATGAATCTGTAGAACAAATAAATAATGCACTCCCTGCTTAAGGAAATCATCATCATGGAAGAAATCGACCTGTTCCAAGAAGAAAACCATTTTCAAGGTACCAATGTTTTTTCTATGGATATTGTTTTGTTTGTTCTAACTTTGGTCATAAAGATGTAAACTGCTCTTTAAAATTAAATTATGATTAATCAAGACATTCAGGGTATAGATATTTGCCACAAGAAAAATGAGACATCCAAGTAACAAAACACCACAGATTGTAAATCACTTGATGGATGGAAAAAGGAAACAGGTTAAGCATAACAATCGTTATGATCCTTTATTCAACGAACCAGAATGTTACATCTGTCATAACTATGGACATAAATATGTTGACTGTCGCTTAAGGAACTATGAACCAGATTTGAATTCCCCTATTGAAAATGTCAAGGTTTGGAAGAATAAAGAAAGTGAAAAGTGTCGATTAGTGTTGTTAGCTCAAAGAAAAACAAACCTTGGTATATAGACAGTAGATGCTCCAAAAATATGATAGGAGACAAAGGTAAGTTTCTATCTCTAAGTGAAAGCAAATCAGGAAACACAACCTTTGGGAATGATGCTCTAGGTAAAATAAAGGGTAAAGGGATGGTGAGTTTAAGTAATGGAAAAGGAAAAGCCCAAGATGTTCTGCTTGTAGATGGGTTGAAACATAATCTGCTCAGTGTAAGTCAAATGTGTGACAGAGGATGCGAAGTGGTGTTTACATCCAAGGAATGAAAGATAAAGTCTAGAAACTCAGGACAAGTGGTGGCCAAAGGCATAAAGTCAGAAAATAATGTATATGTGATGAAAGAAGATAGAGAAGAGTGTCATCTAACCAAGCCTGATGAAAGTTGGTTATGGAATAGGAGACTTGGACATTTAAACTTTGACCACTTAATCAAGCTCAGAAATATTGAGGCAGTAAAAGATCTTCCAAGAATATCAAAGCCCCAAGATTCAATGTGTAAACCCTACCAAGTAGGAAAGCTAACCAAGACCCATTTTAAGTCCAAGAGATTTACTTCAATAAAGAAACCACTCCAACTAGTTCATATGGATTTATGTGGACCATCAAGATAGGAAGGCATAGGGAAAGAAAATTACTTCATGTTGATTATTGAGGATTACTCCAGACTTACTTGGGTTGCCTTTCTCAAGGAAAAAGATGAAGCATTTGAGAAGTTTAAAATATTTAAGGCTTTAACCGAGAATCAAATAGGAAAGATGTTAGAGGTAGTAATATCACACAAAGGAGGAGAATTTATGTCAAGTGATTTCAAAAAATTATGTGATAAGATGATTAGGGGATCAAATTTTGCTCAAAAATTCAAAGTGCTCAGAATTGCTTCAAATCGAACAAGAGCATAGGCCTTATCATTGCAAACCCAACGCAAATCGTTTCATCTCAAATGGACATTAGGAGCGAGAGTGACGCAACCCCGCTCTCAACAGCAGGCGGCCGCTTTCACCAGGACCTCCTTTTTTCTCTGGGCCCCGAAGAGTCTAAGCTCTTCCTCTCCCCTCG
>JASDQU010014921.1:245293-259593 GCA_032191745.1 Picea mariana
TATCTTACAGAACTGCATGAAGACACCATCCTTGACAGGAGAATGCGAACTTCAAAACGAGGAAATGTGGAGTATCTTCGAGTTGGCCTTAAAGGAACAAATCCAAGCAAAGCCAAGTAGATTGAGGTTGGAAGGGTGAGGGAACTATACCCTCATCTTCACATAGACTGAAAATAGTCTTTTGGAGGTCCAAAAGCTTCCCAATGGGGAGGTGTGATAAGGGGATCAAATTTTGCTCAAACATTCGAAGTTCTTGGAATTGCTTCAAATCAAACAAGAGCGTAGACCTTGTCGTTGTGAACCCAATGTAACTTGTTTCTTCTCAAACGGACGTCGGGAGTGAAAGATATCGTGATTTATTTGAATAGTCAAACAGGCAAAATAAGGATGTTGACTGTGCAGTCCATACATGCTGATGTGGTAGGTCCATACAATGGTGTGGCAAAGACCGTACGATCGTATGATGATGTGGCATGTAATGACATGATAGTTTTTTATTGGCATATGTGGTCGAATTAGGCTGTGACACGTGGCATCATTTTTGGTCAATGGTATGGTGCCATGTGGCCCAGTCATGGGCTGCCACATGGCACCCCATTATTGGTTATTGGTTGTTGTTTAAAATTGTATGGGGTCGATGGGGATCGAACCCCAGACCTCCCCTTTGGCTCCGCGCTTTGGTAGAGTGTGGGCTACTACTAGCCCACATGGTGTTCCTTGTTATGTATACGGGCTATAAACTATTTAAGTTTATGTTATGTTGTATATGGCGGGGGGTCGGGTCGGGGCTTAACCTAGACCCAGGGTTCTATGTTTTAATACATGTGACCACTTACCATACCATAGCAATTGCGCGAGATTTGGTGATACACACGAAGCCCAGCCCCGGTTCCATATATGACCACTGTTGCAAAGAGCGGGGGTTTACAAATGGTTGCGCCTCTGGTCACATGACTCGTGGCATGTGACCTTGCCACAGAGTGCGCAGCAATGTTAAAAACAATTTCAACGGATAGCCCATGCGCCCGACACTTGGTGCTTAACTATTGATTAGCTCTTTTTAAAATGCGCGAGGTCATATGACCCTCATGTGCTCGAGAGCTAGGTGGTTAGGGGTTGGCGTGCCCATAACCGTCGTACAGTTCACACCGTTAGCGCAGTTGCATTTGGTGCTGGGTTTTTACGCTTTAAATAGCGTGTTTGCTAGGTTGAATGAATAGGGGTGCAATTTGTAGATGCAGAGACAACAAGCTTGAAGGAGGGTCTTCCAAGAAGCATAACTTCTTCGTTTTTTGGCCAAACGAGGTGCAAAAAAAGCCCAGCTAGGGGTTTTTGGATGCTCTGAAGCCATTGGAGTAGTCTGTTGGTCAATTTGAGCATTGTAAAGTACGTTTTTGAGAAATTTGAGAAATTAATAATAATGATCCATTGGAAGTTGGACCAAGAGATGTAGCCCAAGATAGGGGTGAACTCCTTCATAAGTTGTTGTGTTTATGTGCTTATGTTCATTGATTATGTTGTTGTTTATTTGCATCATTAATGAGTAAATTCTATTAATATGTGTTGCAAAGTTGATCCATTTTCTTTTAACACATAAACTTTACTTGAAAATATTTTCAAGATTTCAAGTCTTCTTCATTTTTAGATCATAAGCATGGGATCAAGAGAGAATACACAATCCCAATAACTGCTCAAAAAAATGGAGTAGTTGAGAGGTAAAACAAAACAGTGCAGCAAATGGCCAGGTCAATGATGAATGAGAAGAACATTGGTCAAACCTACTGGGTAGAAGCAATACACACAATAGTCCATGTTCTTAACAAATCCCACCTCAGACCACAAAGTACAAGACACCTTATGAATTGTGGTATGGGAGGCTTGCTTCAATCAAACACTTCAATGTCTTTGGGAGTAAATGTTATATAAAGAATAATGATGAGAACCTTGGAAAATATGATGACAAGGCTGATGAAGGTATCTTCTTAGGGTATGCTACAAATAGTAAAGGATACAAATGCTATAATAAGAGGCTGCATAAAATGGTTGATAGTATTGACATAAAAGTTGATGAAGGAATCCCAGCAAGAGAGGTGTACAACAATGAGTTGTTTATAGAAGACATAGCTAAAGATGAAGATGAACAGGTCCAAGAATCAGAAAATGAAGAATCTGAATCAGATGAAGACACAGATACTCAGACAAATTCAAATCAGTAGACAACTTCAAATTCCTCCTCCAGAATCATCCTACAAGTCAGATAATTGGTGAAACAGACAAAGGTGTACAAACTAGGAGAAAGATATTCAAAGACACTGAACAATCACATATAGATTTCATATCCTTACTAGAACCCAAGAATTTTAATGAAGCTAGCAAAGATGACCATTGGGTTAAAGAACAAAATGATGAACTTGATCATATTAAGAAAAACAATACGTGGGAGATGATTCATAGACCTGAAGGTAAAAATATCATTGGTTCTGAATTGATCTTTGAGAATAAGTTGAATGAGCAGGGACAAGTTATTAGGAATAAAGAAAGATTGGTCTATAAAGGCTATGCTCAAATAGAAGGACTGGATTTTGATAAAACATTTGCACCCGTAGCAAGATTAGAAGCTATCAGAATATTTCTTGCCTATGCTTGTCATAAAAAGTTTAAAGTCTATCAAATGGATGTCAAGTAAGCTTTTCTAAATGGAGATTTAAATGAAGAAGTCTATATGGAACAACTAGAGGGTTTTGAACTGTCTGATAACCCTGACTTAGTATGCAAGATGAAGAAAGATTTATATGGGTTAAAACAAGCCCCTCGTGCCTGGTATCATAGACTAGATACGTATCTCAAAGACAAAGGGTTCAAGAGAGGAAACATTGAAAAAAATCTATATATATCAAAATAGAGGATAATGATTTTCTCATCGTATTGGTCTATGTAGATGGCATCATCTGTGGGTGTAATAAGGATTCATTGGTACAATGGTTTTCTTATGCCATGGAGTCTAAGTTTGAAATGTCTATGATAGGTGAGCTGTCATTTTTTCTTGGTTTGGAAATTACTTAGAGGTCTGAAAGGATGTTCATTTCTAGTGACGTAGAGCCCCTCTGACCCTCAGGCTGAAGTCCACTCACAGGATCGTTCAAATTCCCCTTGAGCTGAAGTGGCTCTTTGATTCCTCACTGGAATCTCAATTTCATGATCCACAGGTCCTTCTCTTTCCTCACGGTCTTCTGCACACGACCATGAATTTTGGGTTTTAGAACCCTCAGTGTCCCGATCTCTTGAGTCCTTGACTCTATGACCTTCCGATCTCTAAAATGTCGATTTTCCGAAAAGGATTCAATCAACGATTATCCCCCTGGGATATGATTTGGATCATATGACCACTTCTCATAAGACCACAGTCTTATTCCTTTCAGGATTTATCAATACAAGAGCCTGACCTCTTATCAACAGGACTCCCAAATTCTCGATTTTTGAAATACCGATGAACTTTTCCTTATAGGATTTTCCCCGAAATCCTAGATTGCTGCCATGTGTCCTCCCTCAGATGGACAATCCTTGTCGTTTCACGATTTCATGACTTGCGACCTCCAGTGACACAAATCCTCTGTCAACTCGAATCCCTAGTAGCTGAAATACCGATGGACTCTTGATCTCCACCACGTGTCCTCCACGGATGGACAGCCGTGATCTTTTTGGGACTTCACCACTCACGAAGTCGAAATGCTCACCTCTGTGAGTCCCAGTGTCTGAACCCCTGAAATGGGTGATCTCGCGACATCTGTCCTCCTTCCAATGGATGGCTGCAATCTATTTCTCTATTTTGGGACTTCCACCATGGAGTGTCCCGATCTCTTGTCCTCGAGACCTATGAAATATCGAAGTCTGAAATCCCGATAACTCTGCATTCTTTGGGACTTTTGCCTCTGTTCATGAAGGCTTAACCCTCGTGCAACTCCTGACAGATCCAACAGCTATCGGGTTTTCTGACTAAGATCTGACGGTTCATACCTTGTCTTCCTATGCGCTCCTCCCACTGCTTCCTAGATGTGGAAACTTCAACGGTCCAGATCTCTTCGGCTGATGCGACGGAAACTATGCTTCCTCCTGAGCTTCTGCGCTTTCTTCCCGAACTTGGAAGAACTCTCCAAGTGCAAAAGGCCTCACCCTTTTCTACTCTCCTCTTCGAACTCTTTACCTTGAGTCTCGCCTACATTCTCAACGATGTTGTTCCTCCTGAGCTTTGTCCCTTCAAATCCTTAAAGAATTCTTTGACTTCTGCACTCCTTGCAGAGTCTTTGCACGCAAAGTGGTATCTCTTCTGAGCTTTCTCATTACTCATACTTCTAAGGAACTCGGTCCTTTTTTTCCTTCTTCTTTAGATGGAGAATTTATGATTCCCTTCTGGCAATCCTTCACTCAAGAAACCTATTGCTGAGTCTTTCAGGGTGTTCACCAACCCTGCGAAGATCCCTCTCTCGACTCTTCTTCAATTTCAGAACTCAAAGAGTTCTTCCTTCTATGCTCTATCTACACATCTACTCAATGTCCACCTGGCAGAGTGTCTTCTCACAGAACATCCAACAATTATGTCCTCTCCTGTGCACCCTATGCGCCTGCTCAATGCCCTCTTGGCAGAGCCTTACAGAACTCCTCAGAGATTCTGTTTGCAACTGTGTCTCTCATACACAGCCTTACCTCGAAGGTATTCAACAAACTTGAGGTCTTCCTCTAAGACAATTATTACAGCTACTATGCCCTCCTGGCATGCCTTTGTCTGAGTCCACAGAATTCAAAAATGCACCCTCTCTGCACGGCTATGAGAACCCATAGCATTCTATCACACCCTCCTAGTGTGAATCCTCAAAGACCTCTAACCCTGAAATCAAACAATACCTGCAAATGCACACCTAACATACATCTACAGCATATAAAGAGCACACATAGACATTCATTCAACACATAAATACTTGCAGGAAAAACTGCTTCTGTTTGTATTAATAAAAATGCCTCTTTACAAAGGTGTTCTGAGAATGAACTTTAACAAAGTCTCGACTCCTTATCTATTCTCTTCGCGTACTCTACTACCACTACTCTCCCTATATTACAAAAGATATCCCCATATCTTTTACATGAGGGGGCTCTTGGAGCTCTTCCCTCCAATCTACCTACCCTATTCAATTACATTGAATGGGTTGTCTAGTCCAGAATAGGATCTAGATTTCAACCTTCAAACATTAAAGGGATCCTTATCTATATCCTGTGAAAATCACGACATCATTTCTCAATAGCCTACAACATTAATTACATTCAAATTTTAAATTTTGAAATGAAGGTTGCGCCTCTCTTCATTGAATGCGTGCACTGATGTGGGCTGGTTGGTTGGTTGATTGATGTGGAGAGATGCTCTTGAATCATACTCCTCATCTGAAAAATTCATGAGATCCTGCTCATGTGCTCCCACTCTCAGCTCTGGAAATCCTCCTAGATCCCAAACAATCTCCTAGAGTCTCCTTGCCCCATCTCTCTATTGTTGTTGTTGTTGCTTCTATTGTTGTTGTTGCTTCTGCTAATGCACTGTTGCTGCCTTTTTGGCCAGCTTATCCTTGTCGTCAGTCTCTGCTGACTCTACCATCAGCCTCCTAATCTTCTCGATCACTTCATCTAGCTACTCCAGTGGTTGGCCTTGTTCATGCAGTCTCCTCAACTACATTTTCTTTCTACAGATGGGTAGATCATCATGATCTCCCATGTCATTTCCTTCATCTTCTTCCAACTTAACTTGTTGGATGTGCATGCCCTACATTATCACCCTTCTCTCTAGGGCTTCAATCTGTTCACATCGATCAGCAAATATCATGTTTTCTGCATCTTCTTCTTCATCCTCTGCAAGCTCCAAGGCTGTAGTCTTTTCAGCTTCCTGGCTGAAAATATTGAGCCACTCCTCAGAATGCTCATCTTCTTCCCTTGCTTGGGAAGTCTCTAATGTCTTCTCTAATTCTTCTTCCCTAATAGTCACAGCTGGTTGTCTTTCCCTTGTTGTTGCTTCTTCATCTGCAACACAGATCTCTACCTCCTTTGGGCTAAGTGGTAGGAATATCTCAATTCCCCCAATCATTAAAATATTTCTCCGATCTTCCTTCTCTGTCATCTGCTCTGGCTGATCCAAATCCACCTCTAAGCTCACCTACTCTGTCAGCTCCTCATGCTAATTCAAACTCACCTCTAAGTTCATGAGACTCTCAAGCAGTCCCATTTCTGTTCGCATGGCCACTTGGCAATTTGGAAACATTTTGTTGCCCTCCTGGCAGTCCATGAGATCCTGCAACGACCTCGTCTCATTGCCCTCCTGGAAATGTGAAATTCCCTGGTTGTCCTCATGACAGTCTATGAGATCCCTCAGCAACCTCAACTCCTTTCCCTCCTGGCAATTGGGAATTTTTGGGCTGCCCTCTTGGTATTCCTTGAGATCTTCAACTGATCCCAATTCATCTTGAGCACCATTTAGATTTCTCCCAGTCTCTGGTTCACATACCTGAACCACTTCCTCAGGTCCATCATGGTTTTCAGCATGCCTCAACCATCCTCTTAACAACCTATGTTGTCTTCTATCCATCAACTCCTTGATTGGCCATTTTTCTTTCGACTTCCTCATGGGCCATTCATATAACCATATCGACTTGGCGTTCTGTTGCATCCGCAATGCAATATTTTTTATCTCCGCCCTTATATCAACAACCTCTTCATCTATTTCTTCTTTTCTCATCAGCTCTGGGTCTTTTCTTCCATCATATCTACAGCCTTCAATAGCCATCTTGTTGTCTATCTACCCTCCTGGAAAATCTGTTGCTGTCACTCTATAACCCTGAGTGTCTCTAGCATCTTCCACAGTCTTCCTGACTGTCTTCTTGATTGTTGCCTACCTGCAAACAATCATCACAGAGTCTCCAGCGCTATGTCTTCCTTTGCCTTCTCCTCACCTCCCTTGCCTGAAATCTATAGAGAAGATTTAAGCTTTGATACCAAACTTGATGTGTATTAGAGTACTCTTTCACCTCCAGCTTCCCTTCCCTGAAATCTATAGACAAGATTCAAGGCTCTGATACCAAAAATGGTGACGCAGACCCCCTATGACCCTCAGCCCGAAGTCCACTCATAGGATTGTTCAAATTCCCCTTGAGCTGAATGTCTCTTTGATTCCCCACTGGAATCTCAATTTCTCGATCCACAAGTCCTTCTCTTTCCTCACAGTCTTCTGCACATGACCATGAATTTTGGGTTTTGTAACCCTTAGTGTCTCGATCTCTTGATTCCTTGACTCTATGACCTTCTGATCTTCGAAATGTTGATTTGTCAAAAATTCTTCAATCAACGATTAGCCCCTTGGGCTATGCTTTGGCCCATATGACCACTTCTGATAAGACTACAGTCTTATTCCTTTCGGTATTTATCAATAAGAGAGCTCGAGCTCTTGTCAACGGGACTCCTGAATTCTCGATTTTCAAAAGTTCGATGGACTCTTCCTTTCGAGATTTTTCCTGAAATCCTGGATTGTTGCCACGTGTCCTCCCTCAGATGGACAGTCCTCGTCATTTCACTATTTCATGACTTGCGACCCCGAGTGACACAAATCCTCTGTCAATGTGAATCCCCGATAGCTGAAATATTGATGGACTCTCAATATCCGCCACGTGTCCTCCATGGATGGACGACCGTGATCTTTTTGGGACTTCGCCACTCGCGAAGTCAAAATAATCACCTATGTGAGTCCCAGTGTCTGAACCCCCAAAATGGGTGATCTCATGACATATGTCCTCCTTCCAATGGACGGTTGCGATCTATTTCTCTATTTCGGGACTTCCACCATGGACTGTCCCGATCTCTCGTCCTCGAGACCTCTGAAATCCTGATAACTCTGCATTCTTTGGGACTTTCGCCTTTGTTCACAAAGGCTTAACCCTCATGCAACTCTTGACAGATCGAACAGTTGTCAGGTTTTCTGACTAAGATCTGACGATTCAGACCTTGTCTTCCTGTGCGCTCCTCCCACTACTTCTTGGACATAGAAACTTCAATGGTCCAAATCTCTTCGGCTGATCCGACGACAGTTATGCTTCCTCTTGAGATTCTGTGCTTTCTTCCCAAACTTGGAAGAATTCTCCAAGTGCAAAATTCCTCAGCCTTTGCTCCTCTCCTCTGCGAACTCTTTACCTTGAGTCTTGCCTATGTTCTCAATGGCGTTGTTCCTCCTAAGCTTTATCCCTTCAAATCCTTAAAGAATTATTTGACTTATGTGCTCCTTGCAGAGTCTTTTCACGCAAAGTGCTATCTCTTTTGAGATTTCCCATTACTCAGACTTCTAAGGAACTCGGTCCTTTTTTTCCTTCTCCTTCAGATGGAGAATTTTTTATGCCCTCCTCGCAATCCTTCTCTCAAGCAACCTATTGTTGAGTCTTTCAGGGTGTTCAACAACCCTACGAATATCCCTCTATGGACTCTTCTTCAATTTCATAACTCAAAGAGTTCTTCCTTCTGTGCTCTATCTGCACAACTACTCAATGCCCACCTGGCAGAGTGTCTTCTCATAGAACATCCAACAGTTATGTCCTCTCCTGTGCACCCTATGCACCTGCTCAATGCCCTATTGGCAGAGCCTTACAAAACTCCTCAAAGATTCTATCTACAACTGTGTCTCTCATACACAACCTTGAGGTCTTCCTATGAGCCAATGATTTCAGCTACTGTGCCCTCCCGGCACGCCTTTGTCTGAGTCCGCAAAATTCAAAAATGCACCCTCTGTGCATGGCTATCAGAACCCACAATGTCCTGTCACACCCTCCGAGTGTGAAGCCTCAAATACCTATAACCCTGAAATCAAACAACCCCTGGAAATGCATACCTAACATACATCTACAACATATAAAGAACACACATAGACATTCATTCAACACATAAATACTTGCAGGAAAAATTTCTTCTGTTTGTATTAATAAAAATGTCTCTTTACAAAGGTGCTCTGAGCATGAATTTTAAAAAAGTCTTGGATCCTTCTCTATTCTCTCCGTGTACTCTACTACCACTACTCTCCCTATATTACAAAAGAGATCCACAGATATTTTACATGAGGGGGATCTTTGAGCTCTTCCCTCCAATCTACCTACCCTATTCAATTACATTGAATGGGTTGTCTAGTCTAGAATCAGATCTAGATTTCATCCTTCAAACATTAAAGGCCTCCTTATCTACAGCCTATGCAAAGCATGGCCTCATGGCACAACAACCTACAACATTAATTACATTCAAATTTCAAATTTTGAAATGAGGGTTGCGCCTCTCTTAATTGAATGCGTGTGCTAATGTGGGCTGGCTGGCTGGCTGATTGACGTGGAGAGATGCTCCTGCATCATACTCCTCAGCTAAAAAATTCATGGGCTCCTACTCATGTGCTCCCACTCTCAGCTGTGGAAATCCTCCTGGATCCCAAACAATCTTCTGGAGTCTCCTTGCCGCATCTCTCTGTTGCTACTACTGCTTCTGCTGCTGTGCTATTGCTGCCTTTCTGCCTAGCTTCTCCTTGTTGGCAGTCTCTGTTGACTCTACCATTAGCCTCCTGATCTTCTCGAACACTTCGTCTAGCTTCTCCAGTTGCTGGCCTTGTTCATGCTGTCTCCTCAGCTGCATTTTCTTTCTACAGATGGGCAGAACATCATGATCTCCCATGTCATATCCTTCATCTACTTCCAACTTAACTTGTTGGATGTGCATGTCCTACACTATCACCTTTCTCTCGAGGGATTCAATCTGTTCACACAGATCAACAAAGCTCATGTTGTCTATATCTTCTTCTTCAGCTTCTGCAAGCTCCCACATTGTAGTCTTTTCAGCTTCATGGATGAAAATATTGAGCTACTCCTCAGAATGCTCATCTTCTTCCCCTGCTTGGGAAGTCTCTAATGTCTTCTCTAATTCTTCTTCCCTTACAGTCACAACTGGCTATCTTTCTCCTGATGTTGCTACTTCATCTACAACATAGATCTCTACCTCCTCTGGGCTAAGTGGTAGGAATATCTCAATTCCCCCAATCATTAGAATATTTCTACGATCTTCCTTCTCTGTCAGCTACTTTGGCTGATCCAAATCCACCTCTGAGCTCACCTGCACTGTCAGCTCCTCAGGATGATTCAAAATCACCTCTGAGTTCATGAGACTCTCAAACAGTCCCATTTTCTTTCCCATGCCCACCTGGCAATTTGGAAACTTTTTGTTGCCCTCCTGGCAGTCCATGAGATCTCGCAGTGGCCTCGTCTCATTGCCCTCCTGGAAATGTGAAATTATTTGGCTGTCCTCATGAAAGTCTATGACATCCCGTAGCGACCTCAACTCATTTCCCTCCTGGCAATTGGGAATTTCTGGGCTTCCCTCCTGGTAGTCCTTAAGATCTTCAGTTGATCCCAATTCATCTTCAGCACCACTGAGATTTATCCCAGTCTCTAGTTCACATACCTGAACCACTTCCTCAGGTTCGTTGAGGTTTTCAGCATACCTCCACCATCCTCTTAATAACCTATGCTATCTTCTAGCCATCAACTCCTTGACTAGCCATTTTTCTTTTGGCTTCCTCATGGGCCATTCATATACCCATCTCAACTTGGTGTTCTACTGCATTCGCAATGCAAGCTTTTCTATCTCCGCTCTTATATCAGTGAGATCTTCATCTATTTCTTCTTTTCTCATTAGCTATGGGTCTTTCCTTCTAGCATATCTAACAGGTTTTCGTTAGATTAATCCAAAATGAAAAAGGATTAGAACAGGACTTAGAATCAATCATCTTAAAATGTTCCAAAATATCCATCATGTATTTATATTTAGAAATGAAAAATTTATCACATAGTGGTAATACTTTAAGACCGAAAAATGATGCAGAGTACCAAGATACGTCATGTCAAAGGAGTCAATAACTTGCTTCTTCAATATAAGAATGAGATCAATATTATTGCTAGTAATGAGGATATCATCTACACATACATCAACAATCAAAGTGTCTCCATTGGTATGGATTACATACAAGTTGTGAATAGATTCACAATATTTGAGATCAAGTCGAAGAAAGAAACTATCAATATTAGATTAGTGAGCTCAAGGATCTTGCTTCAAACCATAAAGTAATTTCTTGAGTCGACAAACTAGACTGGAATATGTCACAAAACTAGGTGTCTATTCCATGAAAAGTTCTTCAGACGGATCTCCATGAACAAGGTAACTCTTCACATTCCTTTGATGGATTTTCCATCCAAAATGAGAATCAAGGGAAAGAATCAAGTGAACATAGTTGAACTTTTTAAAAGGGGAAAATATCATAGTGCACTCGATACCTTATTGTTGAGAAAATCCCTTCAGAACCATACATGCTTTATGTCTCTCAAAAACACCTTCAAAAGTAAATTTTGTCCTGTAGACCCATCGTCACTTCACAATATTTTTTCCTTGCAGAAAATGAACCAAGTATGAAGTTTGATTCTTTGAAAAATAATCAATTTCTATCTGCATATCCTATTCCCATTTAGGTCTTGCTTGAGCATCTGAGTAGGAAACATGATCATAAGTTCCAAGTACATGATTCATCAATGGAACGCTGACATGTTGATTTTTTCATTAGCTCCAATAGCTTCAATTGTCTTGGAAACCCAGCCAGGAAGACAAGAAATAGGTGAAATATTTTTCATGATATTAGGTTGATCATAAGTTGGAATATTTCTAGTCAAAGAAGATGAAAGACCGATCAAAATAGAGATTGATGAACTAGTCAACACAAAAGTTGATGGTCGATTTGAAATAGGAACAAAGTTTGACTTTCTATTCTAAGGACTGAAATATGAATAAGAGAACCGGATTGTGAGAAAAAATCAAAGGAATCATCATGTAGAAAACTAGACGAGGAATACACAAATTGATTCTAGAAGACATCTCATCAAACCATGCATTTCATCCAACAATTATTTCTAGTTTGATAGGATCAAATAGTTGATAGGATTTTGACTCTCCGGAGTATCCCATCATGATGCAAGCATGACTCTTTGCATCCAAATTCTTTCTATAATCATAAAAAATATGATCCTAGGAAACACATCGAAAAACATCGGTGTGTCTGAATGAAGGCTTATTTCCACACTTTCGTTTGACTGGAGTCACCAAAGGAACAACTCGAATCGAGATGTGATTGCGTAGATAATTTTCACAATATACCACTTGAACCTAGAACCAAGAGGGAATATATTTATCCTACAAAATACATCTAGCCATTTCGAATAGCATCTATTTTTTGTGTTCTGCAACGCCATTCTGCTGAGGTGTGTGAGGAACCGATCGCTGCTAATCATTACCATATTGAACCAATATTATTAAAAAGTTTGATTTACATAATCACCGTCATTGTTTGATCTTAGTAACTTGATGGATTAGCCATATTTCTTTTTAAGAAAGGCTATAAACTATTTGAACTTTTCAAAGACATGATCCTTCTTCTTCAAACAATAGACTCATGTGAAATGAGAGAGATCATCAATGAAATTCAATATATACATTATGTCTATGAGGAAAGGTTGATTGATAAATCAAACATCATTGTGAACCAGCTCTAAGATTTTTTTTTTCTCACCACACTTTTCTCGAGTCAAATGGTGCATGATGATGCTTTCCAAACAAATAACCTTTACAAACTCCTTCAAGGGGAAACACTTTAGGTAAACTAGCAATCATGTTTCTAAGTTGCTATTGACTATAGAATTAAAAAATTCAGGTGTCTAAGTCGTTCATGCCAAGTTCAATTTTTTCCATCATTGTGAGAAACATGAGAAATCGGTTGAGTGTTAGTTTGATTAATGTCACAAAATTTATAAATATTGGCCTTTGGGTCGAGAAACCCTCTAGTGACAATCGAATGACATTTCTTCAAATATTGAACAACGAACCGATATGGTGAAAATTCTACAATCTTACCTATCTGCGTTAATGAGCAATAGACAATAGATTTCCAATTAGGTTTGGCACATGATAAAAATATAAAATATTCCCATGTTAAAAGGTAACATTACCCTAACCAACAATATCTAGAGACAAATCATCGACAACATAAATCTTCCTCTCCTCATCTTCATATAACGACGTGAGAAAGGAAGCATCCCTGGCCATATGATGCATCTAGCCAGAATTGATTACCCACTCATTCCACATATAATGATACAACAAGTATTGAGAATTTCTAACTTGGAAGGTGAAATTATCAGTGGTTCCACAAATGGGAGACACATCTCCTTCAAGGTTTTTAACCTTGTCCTCTAAATTGTCTCTCTTTATGTAGCATACCTTCTTAACATATCCAATATTTCCACAGTACTCACATGTCTTATTATTTCGACTTCCATGGGGTGCATCTTTTTTCCCTTTGGGTTTCTATTCAAGACATCTCAGTTTCTATGGAGAGGTATCAAACCATACTCTTTCCCTTTTATTCAACTTTTGCTTTCTCTTGAACAATTCATCTTGATGTTTACCACCAAGCTTTCCTTATTCAAGTAGATTTTTTTATCAGTAATCAAAAGGACACATATGTTCGCATGTTTTACAGGCAGCATAGACTTGTCATTGATGGCAAGTACAGTAGTGGAGATGGTAGGATAAGAAGGATAAAAATCCCTTGGGGATGCAGACGTGAAAGCTCAGGAGGAACAACGTTGAAGAAAACGCGCGCAGCAAAGGCAAAGCTCAAAGTACAGGAATTTGCAAAAGAGAAGGAAGACAGAGATCCACAACCACAGGATCTCATTCAAATTTCCTGAAAGAACGAGGGTCCTCAGATCAGACAGAAGCTGTACGAGGTTTACCATCGGGAAAAGCCAAGGTGAAATCCCGACATAATCAGGACCGTCTATTTGGAAGGACGTGTGGCAGCGATCGGGTTCCACCGAGAGAAGCTCGATAGAGGACAGGTCTCAGCCATCATATCCGAGCGCAGGGACCCGACCACCGTTGGATCAATGAGAACCTGCAAGGTCTTTAAAGGGAGTGAAGGTTTGGCTACGGTCATGAGGATAATGGTCATATGGACCAAGAGTGTAGTCATCAGAGTTTCAAGGATCGCGAGTTGGATATGTCAAAGTTCCTTGACAACGAAAACCCCGAAATCGCGATATGATCTCAACCGTTAAATCAAGAATTAGATCTGGTCCATTGATTTCTTTCATCGGAGAATCGATGATCGCGATTTCGATATGCAAAGAACACTTGACAACGAAAACCCC
>JASDQU010014921.1:259693-278232 GCA_032191745.1 Picea mariana
GCCATTGTGTCTATCCCATCTTCCTGATTCTGGCAATATATTTACTTTCACAAACGGAGTCCGTATGGAGGAGATATCACGATCTGTCCGCCAGGCCAAACAGAGAAAAATTTGGGATGCTGACTGTACATGTCCGTACAGTCCATATGGCCACGTGGAGGGCCGTACCATCATGATGATGTGGCAGAGGTGGCACATTGGTATTGGTTGTGGTTATCCAATCGGGTGTCGACATGTGTCAATAGTATCCAATAATGAATGGACACGTTGCCCAATCCATTGGCGCCACGTGTCCCTATACGACTGGTTCATATGGTTGTATGTATATATAAAATGACATGGGGTGTCCGCAGGGTTCGACCCCCGGACCTCCCCCACTGTATAAACTTTAATGCAACTCCGCTAGCCAATATTCCCGCCAATGTTCCTTGTGTATGAAGTGGGCGGGCTTATACTTAAGTTTGGTTGTAAGCCTTGTTTGAAAAGGGGGCGGGTCGGGGCCAAGCCCCGACCCATGGTTTCATAACATAACACATATAACCATGTGTTAATACTACCATGCGCAAAACCATATATTATAACCATTGTATATATATTACTCCGTATATATGTTGTGTTTTGTATTAACATATGCGTTGTAACCAACGGTTAAACGCGGGTTTGTAACACATAGTTTTATTATATAACCAATGGTTAATACGCGCGGGAGTTGCTACAGTTTGAACGGTTGAACCACTCATTTTCCAAACGCACGGTCATATGGCCATGTGCCCGAGTGTCGAGACGGTTAGGGGCTGGAGGCGTCCTAATCGTTCTACAATTTGTACCGGTGCGCGGTTGCGTACGGGACTTGGTTTTTCCGCTTTAAAGAGCGTGTGTGCCAGGTTTGGAGAACAAGGGTGCGAATTGTAGAACCAGAGACAGCAAGTTGGAGAAGGAGACTTCAAGGAGGCATATCTTTCTCATTTTTCGACCGATTGAGGTGCCGAAAGAGCCCAGACAGGGGTTTTGGGACGCTGCGGAGCCATTGGAGCAGTCGGTTTGCCATTTTGAGCATTGTAAAAAAAAATTGAGCAATTTGAGCAATTTAATAATAATGATCCATTGGAAGCTGGACCAGGAGATGTAGCCCGGAGTGGGGTGAAATCCTTTATCAAGTTGCTATGTTTATGTGCTGATGTTCAATGTTTTATGCTACTGTCTATGTGTATTCTTACAAAAGTAATCCTTTATTATGTGTTGCAAATTGATCCGGTTTCTTTAAAACACATAACATTTCACTTGCAATAATTATTCAAGTTTTTCAAGTCTTCTTCAATTTTAGATCAGATGATAAATGCCAACTGGACCCCACAATGCCTCTCAAATACCCTTGTATTTTCTATAACATCCATCTGGCTACTCTGGTCATCATAAGTCTCTGCCTTGTGATGATGTCCCAAAGTGGGGACATTACAGAGGATGTCGAAGAGGATAAGAAAGTTAAGCATGTAGTCACTAGACTTAAGGGAGATGCAGAACTGTGGTGGGATGAACTACAGGCTAATAGGCATTGCAAAGGCAAACACAGAATCAAAAGCTGGGACAAAATGGTTGCAAAAATGAAAGTGAAATTTATACCCAGGGACTACCAAATTAATCTATTTCGAAGAATGCAAAACTTGAGACAGAAGGGGATGAAAGTGAAAGAATACACTGAATATTTTTACAGGCTCAACATCAGAGCAGGTCATCGAGAAAGTGATAATGAAAAGGTTTCCAGATACATGGATGGTTTGAGATATGACATTTAGGATGAGATGAGAATGATGACAATCAGGAATGTGGAAGATGCTTATCAAATGCCCCTGAAGGCTGAAGAGAAATTAGCTCGAAAGAAAGGTCAAAAAGGTCGAGGCATAATTCAGAGTAGAGGAAAATAAATTTCTCAGGACAGAACTCAAAAGATGAAGGAGGAATAAAAGAAACCTCATACACACCTTGAAAGAGGAGGAAGTTCACAGGGAGGAAAGTATGCCTATAGAAACACTTTTCCTCGAGCAAGAGGAAGAGGAAGAGGTAGAGGAGGTGAGATAAAATGTTTTTCCTGTGGAAAGATCGGACATAAATCTTTTGAATGTTCCGACAGAAAAAGAGATGGAGGAGAATCTCACATTTCTGAAGCACAAAGGAGAAATGTTGAGGCAGAATATGAAGAAGGCGGAAGATCTTTAATGATGAGGAAAATTCTCTTAAAACTAGAGAAAGAGATAGACAATCCAGTCCAAAGAAATAGTTTGTTCATAACTACTTGCAATACCAAGGACAGGGTATGCAGGGTAATAGTGGACAGTGGAAGCACAGATAATATAGTATCCATAGAAATGGTGGAGAAGATGGAATTGGAGACTGTTACACATCTAAGCCCATACAAAGTCTCATGGTTGCAAAAAGGGAATCATGTAACTGTCACTAAAGAATGTTTAATTGAGTTTAAGATAGGTGGATATAAGGATGAAATTTTATGTCATGTTATTCCCATGGAGGTTTGTCATCTATTGCTGGGAAGACCATGGCAATATGATAGAAATGTGGTGCATGATGGGAGAAAGAACACATACACTCTGGAAAAAAATGGTAGAATGCATATGTTGCTTCCAATTAAGGATAAGGAGGTGAAAACCGAGACGATCAATACTATACTTCTCATGAGTGGGAAGGAGATTCTTGATGAAGTCAAGAAAGATGAAGAAATGAAGTTTGTTGTGGTAAGAAAACCTAGAGTCGTCTTGACTGGTACTAAGATAGATGATTTACCAGAATAAATTCAAGAATTGCTAGAGGAGTTCACTGATATTGTGGTGGACGAATTACCTTGTTCGTTGCCACCCATTAGGAGCATAAGTCATCATATTGTTCTTATACCAGGGGTAAGTCTACCAAACAAAGCGGCATACAGATTGACGTCATAGAAGAATGAAGAGGTTAAAAGACAAGTCCAAGACTTGATGGACAAAGGATTGGTTAGAGAAAGATTGAGTCCATGCAATGTACCTATAGTAGTAAGTCCAAAGAAATATGGTGGTTGGAGAATGAGTATAGACTCGAGGACCATAAATAAAATCACCATTAGGTATATATTTCTTTTACCGAGGATGGATGACTTGATGGATTGCTTGAGTGGAGCAAAGTTTTTTTCAAAAATTGATTTGAAAAGAGGATATCATCAGATAAGAATGAAGGAAGGTGATGAATTGAAGACAACATTCAAGACAAATGAAGGACCGCATGAATGGCTTGTCATGCCATTTGGCTTGACGAATGCGCCCAGTAATTTTATGAGTTTGATGAATGAAATATTAAAATATTTAATTGGTAAGTTTGTAATTGTATATCTTGACGATATATCGATCTTTAGTAAAACTGAAGCAGAACACTTGAAGCATTTAGCTACTGCGATAAGGAGATTGCAGCAAGTTAAATTGTTGATCAATATGAAGAAATCATCATTTATCAGAACATAACTCATTTATTTGGGTTTTGTTGTCTCTGCAAATGAATTGAAGATGGATTCAGAGAAGATAAAGGTGATTAAGGATTGACCATCGTTGAAGAGCGTGTTCGAAGTATGAATCCTCCATTGGTTGGTTAGCTTCTATAGGAAATTCATCTGAAAATTCAGTGAAATTAGTGCACCGATGATGGATACAATGAAGAAGCGACATAAATCTTTTCACTGGACAGATGAACTGGAGAAGAGCTTCAACCTGTTGAAGAAGAAGATCACTGAGCAACCAATTCTGGTTTTTCCATATTTTAGCAAAACATTTTAGGTCAGGTGTGACGCGAGTGAATTTTCCATTGGAGAAATCTTGAGCCAAGACAATGGGTCAATCACGTATTTCAGTGAAAAACTGAATGAAGCAAAGATCAGGTACTCCATGTATGACAAAGAATTCTACGCAGTCATACAAGCACTAAAGAAATGGAGGCACTATTTGGTTCCCAAATAGTTCGTTTTGTACAATGAGAACCGTGCTTTGCAATTCGTGACTCGACAGGAGAAGTTGAACCAAAAACATGCTAAATGGGTTGAGTTCATGCATAATTTTACTTTTGTGATTAGACATATTTCTGTAACTGCTAACAAAATGGCTGACACTTTGGGCATGAAATCTTTGCTATTGTAGGAATTCAGAGTCAAGACTTTGGGTTTTGATAACCTCAAAGAAATGTACATGGATGATCCAGATTTCAGAGAAGCATATGAGGTGTCTGGGAATCCAATTCTTAGAGACAGAAGCCAATGGACTGAGTATGTGATCTAGGATGGATTATTGTTTAAAGGAAATCAACTATGTATTCTGAAATGCTCCATGAGGGAGAATTTGTTTAAATAAAATCATAGTGTAGGATTAGTCAGACACTTCGGTCATGATAAAACATTCTTGAAGTTGAATGGCTCATACTATTGGCAGGAGATGAGAACAAATGTCAATAAATTCATGGACAGGTGCAGAATTTGCTAGAATGCCAAGGGGAAGAGATAGAATACAGGGTTGTATCAACCATTGCCAGTACCAAAGAGACGGTGGGATGCATTAAGTATGGATTTCATGTTAGGGATGCAAAGGATGAAAAGGGGTTGTGACTCAATCTTCATGGTAGTCAAAATATTTAATAAAATGGCACATTTCATACCATGTCAGAAAACTAGTGACGCAACACACGTTGTCAATCTGTTTTTCAAGGAAGTTGTTAGACTTCACGGTTTACCCAAGAGTATTATATCAGATGGGGATACCAAATTTGTTGGTCATGTATGGAGGACCCTATGGAAGAAGATGGGGACTAATTTATCTTTTAGCTCAGCATATCACCCTCAAACAGATGGATAGATTGAGGCAGTGGATTGAAGTTTGGGAGATCTGTTGAGGAGCTTAGTGACTGAACACCACAGTCAATGGGATCATATTCTACCATAGGCATAATTATCTTACAATGATTCATTTAATAGAAGCATAGGGAATAGTCCATTCCAGATTGTATATGGAATGCATCCAAGGGGAGTTTTTGAATTAAAAGATTCAGAACAAGTTGAATTCAGGAGTGCTAGTGCAGAGGACTTTGTTGCAGGAATGAAAGAGCTTCATAGAAGAATTAAGGAGCGGTTACAGAGTTCAAGTCAAGAGTACAAGCGTAGAGAATATCAACATAGGCGAGAACTTCAATTTGAATTTGGAGATTTGATTCTTGTGCATTTGAGGAAGGAAAGGTTCCCAAGGGGAACATACAATAAGCTCAATATGAAAAAGATCGGATCATGCAAGGTCATAAGGAAATTTTGGGTAAACGCATATGATATTGAACTACTAGATGGGGTCAGAATCTCACCGATATTCAATTTCGTAGATTTGTATCCTTACAGAGAAGATAAAGAAAAAGACTCAGGGGATCAGAAGGAAGTCCAATGGGTTAAACATATGCATGTAGCTGAAAATCCACAAATGGAAAGGATCACTGATCAGAGAGTCAGCAAGAAGCCCCGAAGAAAGACATACTTTGAATGCTTGGTGAAGTGGAAAGGATACCCGATTGAATATTCCAGTTGGGAGAGAGAAGAAGATATCCAAAGACATGGATAGACGATGAAAGAACTCATGAACATGAGTTCATGAATTTTCGAGCCAGAGGAGTATGATGCAGGAGCATCATAAGCAGCCAACGAAGAAAGCGTAAGGGTAGAAGATAGCTAGAAACACATCAACGCACATTTTGAAAATGTTTTAAATTTGAATAGAGAAGCATTAATGTAATAGTTGGAAGAGTGTATCTACATTTATGTTTTGGATATTGTAAATAGATCTTGAGTGTTTCTCACATCTATTGGATAAAGAGGCATTTATTGTAATTTATGAAAAGTTGTTGTAGCTTTTATTTCAGATTAGATAGCTTATAGTGTAGGAGGGAAAACGGATAGGAAAAAAACCTCGCTTGTATCATTGTATGATTCCCAATTGTATGAGTTGAGTAAGATGTTGAGCTATAGAAGAGATTTATAGAGAAGAACCCATGTACGGAAACACTTGAGTTAATATATGAAGCTTTGACTCAATTTTCATGGTGTTATCATGCTTGTTGTTTACATCTGTTGAATGGTATGTTTACAGTTGTTTTGTTTCTCTGATTATGCATTTATTTCAATACTATGTTATCTGTATGGTTTCATGTTAAATGTATGAAGTCTGTGAGAGAGGAAGAATAAGTTTGAATTATTTCTCTTCCTGAGAATTCCTATAAGGAGTGCAGTGAACGTCTGCAAGGTGTGCGTCGATGAAGTTCTGTTTTTTATCTCAGAAATATCAGGAGAGATACCATTGTTCCCACGTCAACCAAAGTGAAAGGTTAACTTAGAGCCATCCAATGTGTTCACAGGCGGGGAGAGCTCTTGGATTTTACCAATCCAAGAGGAAGATTGGAAGACTATTGTTGCAAAGAGTGTGTAGAGTCAAAGATCCAAAGAACCAGAGGTTATTAAAACTTTCCACAAGGAGTACATGTAGGGACCCTTTTGTAAGCCTTAATATTGCAAGCAAAATCTCATAAGGGATAGAACCTTTCAAGTGTTCAAAGGGATACAAAGGTCAAAATCGGCTTGCAGTAGTCAAGTTTAGGAGGGAGGAAGCCAAGACATTTGGCCAGAAGTCCTTGAGAAGTTAAATCAAATGGTGGAATCACTTCAAGAAGAAGTGTCGATTTATCGTGGGTCATTGGATCTCATAGACCAGCGAGAAGTTTAAGGCCGAGTGTTTCTCAGCACTCATAATCTTAGGAGAAATAGAGGCCGTCGGATTCAGATCAACGAGAGACGTGGATCTCACGTCCTTGAAATTCGCTATTTCGGAATTCAGGTATTGGAGGAAGTTGTGGCTCGGAGTCGAGAGTTGTGAATTCTCGATTCACGAAGTCCCAAAAGAACTAGGACCATCTGATCATAGGAAATATCATATTCATTGATCTGTAACAAGGGGTTGTAGTGGTTTCGAAAGTCGGTGAAAGGAATGGTTTCATTGAAAAATGTTGATACGTGAAATCCCAATGTGTCGAAAAGAATGGGCCCTAGGTTTTAATTAGAGGTCACATAGGAGAAAAGTCAAGGGAGGAGTCAAGATCCATTATCCCTTTCAAGTTTGAGAGATTGAAGAGTTAAGGGGACTTACATCAGGATCTATGAGGTCACGAAGTCCGAAATACCCTTCGGTAAAGGTCATGGTTATAGTTGTTGGTCACGTGGGTGAGAGTTAGCACCTTGTGTATGTTTGCATAGGCATAACTCATAAAGACCTGTGGATACACACACATGTGCATGTGTTTTAGTGGGATTTTCTGTGGGTAAATTGAAGACTCAATCTGACTCAGGCGGAATTTTAGAATGATCCTAAGACCGGGAGGTCACACAAATACTGCTGAGGTAGGGGTGTTGCACCACATGGCCTCATTGTCAGGACCCATTCTTTTTTTTCACCATATTGATGTTCATGGGGGGTGTTGGAGTTACTTCACACACACCTAGGATTTATTTTTCGTAAGGTTTTTCCTTATTTATTAGTCATTATTCAGTATCCTATATTTTAGGAAGAATATTCCTCTAGGGATAATATTCTATTCAGTTTTCACTTTAGTTTGATCAGTTGAGTGGAGTCTAGATGCTACAATGGGGTTATCACCATGCAACATTGGAATCATCACCAGCTAATGCACAGTGTCCTTGGGATCATCACCAGACTAGCGCATTAATCATGATTCCATGATCCCCTCCTCACTTCACTATGTTTCAGTCAATTAACTAAAGATTGATACACTAGTTAACTCAGACTAGGTGGCAATTCACTACTATAACTTCCTGAGAGACTAGACTAGGTGGCAGTTTACTCCCGTAACTTCTGTTGTGTGTCCAGATCACTCTAGACCACCACTATGGTGCATTAGTTACTCATGTATCCTATATCTATTTTAAATTATTCACTCTTTGAGTGTGGAATGTGGTTAATGAGAATTCTTCCATTCTTTCTTTCTTGTTTCTTCTTTCTCAATTTCTCTCTGCAAATGTGTGTGGTATTTTCTAGATAGATCTATTCTATCCAGGTTCAACACATTTACACTTGAAAATTGACCTCCTCTTCAAAAATTTCACTATGCCTCATTGACCAAAACATTAGAATTCTCATGCAAGTATTTTTATATAAGAAACATGGGATAACAAGTTGTAGAATTACATGCTTAATGAATCCTTTGATTGTAATTTTTATTTATGAATCCTTTGATGGCATGACAATTGAATGAAAGGAAAGGCATGGAAATTGAAGGCAAGGCATGGCAAGTGAATGCATGGCATGGAAATACATGGTATGGAAAGACAAGACATGGCAAGTGAATGCAAGGAAGGCATGGTAAGGCATGGCATGGAAAGGAATGGCATGGTATGGAAAATAATGGCATGGAAAGGAATGGCATGGTATGGAAAATAATGGCATGGAAAAGGAAAGGCATGGCAAGTGAATGCAAGGAAAGGAATAGAATGGCATGGCATGGAATGACATGGAAAGGCATGAGATGGAAAGGCATGGTATGGAAATTCATGGTATGGAAAGACAAGACATGGAAAGTGAAGGCAAGGCAATGAATGGAAAGACATGCCATGTAAATGAATTACATGGTATGGAAAGGAATGGCATGGAAAAGGCAAGACATGGTAAGTGAATTTAAGGAAAGGCATGGAATGACATGGCATGGTATGACATGGAAAGGCATGGGATGGCAAGGAATGGTATGGAAAGGCATGGTATGGATAAACAAGATATGGCAAGTGAAGGAAAGGCAAGGAAAGGCATGGAAAGGTAAGGCATGGCAAGGCATGAGATATCAATGCATACCATACCATACCATACCATACCAATGCCAATGCATACCATACCAATGCAAGTCATACCATAGCAAGGAAAGACATACCATACCAATTCCATGCCATGCCATACCAATGGCAATGCATAACATACTATACCATACCATGCCAATTCATACCATACCATTCCATACCATGCCAATGGAAATGCATACCATACCATTGCCAATGCAAACCATACTAGTACGTACCATACTAAGGCAAGGCATGACATACCATAGCATTTCCATTGACAATGCATACCATACCATACCACTGCCAATGCATACCATACAAAGCAATGGAAATGCATACCATACCAAAACAAGGCAATGGAAATGCATGCCATACTACCACGAAGAAAACTACCAATGGCATGCATAGGCATTGGTATTTCCTTTGCATACCATTGCATAGCATTGCATGGTATTTCAATGGTATGAAATGGTATGCAAAGGAAATACCAATGCATATGCATATTATTGGTATGCATAGGAAATGGTATTGTTGTAACCATTGGATACCAATGGTATGCAATGATATGAATACCATTGTGATACCATGATATGCAATTGTATGCATACCAATGGTATGCATACAGTTGCAATACCATGGTATGCATACCATTGCGATACCATGGTATGAAATGGTATGCATACCATTGCAATTCCATGGCATGCATACCATTGCAATACCATGGTATGCAATGGTATGTGTACCATTGCAATACCATGGTATCACAATGGTATGCATACCATTGCAATACCATGGTATGCAATGGTATGTGTACCAATGTTATGCATACCATTGTAATACCATGGTATGTATATAATTTGTATGCATACCATTGCAATACCATGGTATGGATACCATTGAAATACCAATCATAAACATACATGGGAATCCCTAAGAAAACTACCACTAAAACCTTAATACAACTAAAACCCTAAAAATAACATATAAATGGTATGCATACCATTGTGATACCATGGCATGCATACCATTGTGATACCATGGCATGCATACCACTGCAACACCGTGGTATTAATAACAATGTTATGCAATGGTATGCATACCATTGTGATACCATGGTATGCATACCATTGCAACACCATGGTATTAATACCAATAGTATGCATACCATTTCAATACCATGGTATGCAATGGTATGCATACCATTACAATACCATAGTATGCATACCAATGATATGCATACCTGAGAATCCCTGAGATAACTACCACTAAAACCCTAAGACAACTAAAACTGTAAAAATAACCTATAACTGGTATGCATACCAATGGTATGCATACCATTGTGATACCATGTTTTAAATACCGTTGCAATATAATGGTATGCACGCCATTGAAATACCATGGTATGCATATCAATGGTATGCAATGGTATGCATACCAATGGTACGTATAATTGAGAATTCTTAAGAAAACTACCACTAAAGCACTATAAGAAAACTAAAACCTTGGAAATAACCTATAAATGGTATGCATACAAATGGTATGCCATACTTGAGAATACCTAAGACAACTACAACTAAAACCCTAACACAACTACCATTAAAACCCTAATACAACTAAAACCCTAACAATAACCTATAAATGGTATGCATACAATTTCAATACCATGGTATGAATATGATTGCAATACCATGGTATTGTAATGGTATGCATACCATGGTATTGCAATGGTATGCATACCATTGTGATACCATGTTATGCATACCAATGGTATTGCAATGGTATTCACACCACGGTATCACAATGGTATGCATAAAATTGCATACCATTTATAGGTTATTTTTAGGGTGTTAGTTGTCTTAGGGTTTTAGTGGTAGTTTTCTAAGGGATTATCAAGTATGGAATACCATTGGAATGCATACCCTTAAATACTATTTTTATGCATACCATCAATGGTATGCATAACAATGGTATAGCTACTTGAGAATTCCTTAGACAACTACCACTAAAACCCTAGAACACAACTAAAACCCTAAAAATAACCTATAAATGGTATGCATACCAATGCAATGGTATGCATACCAATGACATGCAATGGTATGCCATACTTTATAATCACTAAGAAAACTACCACTAAAACCCTAAGACAACTACCATTAAAACCCTGAGACAACTAAAACCCTAAAAAAATTTATAAATGGTATGCATACCAATGGTATGCAATGGTATGCATACCATTGCAATACCATTGCAATACCATGGTATGCATACTAATGGTATGCATATTTGCAAATCCTTAAGAGAACTACCTCTAAAACCATAAGACAAGTAAAACCCTAAAAATAACTTATAAATGGTATGCATACCATCTATAATTTATTTTTAGGGTTTTACTTGTCTTATGGTTTTAGAGGTAGTTTTCTTAGGGATTCACAAGTATGCATACCATTAGTATGCATACCTTGGTATACAATGGTATGCATACCAATGGTATGCAATGGTGTGCATACCAATGGTATGCAATGGTGTGCATACCAATGGTATGCCATACTTGAGAATCCCTAAGAAAACTACCACTAGAACCTTAAGACAACTAAAACCCTAAAAATAACCTATAGATGGTATGGGAACCAATGGTATGAAATTGTATGCATACCATTGCGATACCATGGTATGCATACCATTGCAATACCATGGTCTGCATACCATTGCAATACCATGGTATGCATACCAATCATATGTCGTACTTGACAATACCATTGCGATACCATGGTATGCATACAATTGCAATACCATGGTATGCAATTCTATGCATACCATTGCAATACCATGGAAAATGGTATGCATACCATGGTATCAATACAAATGGTATGAAATGGTATGCATACCAATTGTATGCATACTTCAGAATCCCTAAGACAACTACCACTAAAACCCTAAGACAACTAAAACCCTAAAAATAACCTATAAATAGAGCCCCTCTCATGGATGATACACAATTCATTTCATGTAAAAGTGATGGCTTACTTGAGAATTGATATAGTGTGAGAGAGACAACTTGAAATAGTTGCAATTGTCAACAAGTCAATATAGACATTGGGCAAGTAATGAAACTATGTCATAGATATGAAATTTGGAAATTCATTAGTATCTTTTTAAAGTTTTACATTTTGAGTATGACATCATTGATTATATATAACATATACTATACTAGAATGTAAGAACATAAAATTAGTTGATCTACGTCAATCTATTTATTCGAGACACATAATCTACCCATTGACATGTGCTAATTTTCTATTAGGTTGGAGGAAGGAAAACGTGTAAGGCATTTCTTTCTAGATAGATTTTTGGTAGCATAGAATTATTGAATAAATGTTGTTAATAATTGATGGGTCGAGCAAAATTTACAAATGCCCACTACACAATCTCAACAAACATGTGCATTAACGAGTCTTTCAATAGTCTTTTTAGCATTTCTGAAGGGTTACACATAAATCAAATGATTTTATATATGTCATTCATAGATAGAGGTGAATATTGTGTGTGCCCTAGAAAATAACATTGTGCTCAAATGTGTGTGCCCATAAGCTATTCCTTAATGCGTAATGCAATTATTTATAATCACTAAATAGAAAAAAATCAAGGGATTAATACACATAAAATTCATACACTTTGGAATTCAAACACTTTGAAATTCATATGTTCATAAACATCAAATGTAGAAATGATGAGATTCATAAAAAGTGTTCCATGAAATGTGTATATATATATATATATATATATATATATATATATATACTCAGCATCATCTAAATTGTACATTTTTTACAAAATGGAAACTCATGCCCAGTATATGAGTGTCATATCATAAAAAACATTTATATCGTATCATGGATACGATATGGAAGTAGTTGGTCAATCATTGACCATTTCCACCCTCGCCACCCTTAGGAGCATCCTGGAAATCTGTCTTTATTCTCTTTCTCAAGGATGCACCTTGAAAGGTTCTAGGCATGGGCATGCTATGATGCTCTAGAGACTGCACAAACAATAAATGATGTTATAAGTTTTTTTCATCAATGAATTAATAAAAATACAAATTGATACTTTTTAATTTAACCTAAGACAACTCACAACATATGAAACTATCAATCATGAGGGTGTTACCCTTCTTCCATGACCCCAATCTCTCTTCAATGCCACCCTACATCAATTACAAGGATAAAGTAAAGAAAATTAAACAAATATGAATAAAAACAAATTCATGAAAGATGAAAATTAATCATCAATGCACTATCTCACAATGAATATCTCAAGCATCGATGGAGATTCACCGGTAGATGGAGCATTGGGTTGTACAATCTGCTCTGGGACAGTATCTAATATGGAAGTCTCTATCGATGAGGCCCAAAGTGGTGGTGGGGGTGGGTGGTAGATAGGTGGGATGTGATGGACCCTACCAGGATGTATAAGTGATTCCAACACCCTAGACCTGGAGAAAGGCAACCCATAAGAAATGCCCATGTGCCAAGGGGGTGCAATACTACTAAACCTAGAAAATATATCATTGACCTGCATATATATGAAAAACATTGAACTATTAGTACCAAATACTAAAATTCAAAAACATAAAAGCAAACATTTTGAGAATTATACGATATTTAACTTTACACATGATACCTGTGAGGCTGGTGACTTGTCCATCCTAAATGAACAGTCCCTGACATAGCCTACTGCCAAATCCTATAGAAACAAGAGAATATATATAACAAATTTGAGAATGTCATGAAATAAATAAATGACTATGTTGAATCTTTCAAATGTGATACATACATGTGTGTATAGTGCACCCAATGAACATGTTTCCTCTACTCATGCATTAATGGTGGGGCTAGTCATTGATGCATCCATAGGCATAAAGGGTCTATTGGTGGGATGCAACAACTACAAAAAAACATACAATCAAATATATGTATAAATACAAAAAAATATAAAATAAATATATAATGATGAAGACCAATAAAAAGGGTTAAGATACTAACCTCCTCCATGAAGCTATTATATCCAGTGTATTGTATAGGCCCATAAAATGTCTTCCCATAGTCAGATCATCTGTGAGGTTCACATGGATGGTTTATATGTCCATGTTCCCTCTCCTCATTGTACTCTCATGTGCATTTTTATGCTCCAAACCCCCTATCAATGCCACTGCATGCACCTTGATTCGAGATAGTGCAACAAAGCTACTATGTTGCACTAGGTTATGAGTTAATGAGGAGATGGCTAGTTGTACTTGTTGCAAGTTCTCTGCAACAGGAGGATGTTGGGTAGGGGTTTCAGGCCTTCACCTAAGGGCACGAGGACCTAACTCGGGGTCGCGCCTCACCTGATATCGATCTTATGCAGACCCTTGACCCACCCCCTTAAAATCACTAATCTCAAAGTAGTTGACATGTTTACCCAGATTTTTCACTGAAAGAAATCCGTGAGAAAAAATTTACTCAAATTCATAGTGGTTCTTGGCCCATACAAGTCCAGTGTTGAACTTGAGGACTCATACCACTCTATAACGTACTTAGCCCCTAGTCGAGTCATGTCACTTGCTAAAACAACATAATAAAATTTCTGATACTAAATTTATATGCGAAAATAACACATAGTGTGACATTCAAACTCATGTAACTATCTATGATACTCAAAACATAACTGCAACTACTATAACTATGCACAAAAATAACTAAAACACACACAACAACATTCAACCAAAAATAGATATTTTAATGCATCATTCTTCTCATAGCAAGTAGCATTTAACTAATATAACTCAAAGTAAATTTCACCACAAATATATCATCATTCAACATAAATGGACACAAAAAATAAGAAAAACTAAGAGTGTTGCTGAGGACAAACGCTCCTCACAACCATAGAATTTTTGTTCCAATTCTCAATATAAATTCACCTCCAACCCAGTGCTATGAATCCACAAGAGATTGTGGTCCCTAAGGTTGTGTAGTGTCCCCATCTCAATAATTAATTACCACAATTAATTCTAGTCCACCAACTCTCTTCCCCAAACAATACACAACCCAAGGGATGGAATCCCCCTTCAGTGCTCACAGTCCCTCAAGAATTTCCACTCTTGCCAAGTTCTTCTAGCATAGGTTGGACAAGAAAACTACTTCTTGGGACCTCAAGAATTCTACAGTTGCAACACAAATTCACCTAGCAACAAAATACATGTTTTCCTTGGTGAATTTCAAAAAAAAAAATTACTCCCATACACACACCCTATTTCTCCATGAATTTTAAGCTTGGAACAACTGCAAGACTTTTCCACAACAACTACCTTCACAATTCAGCACATAAAACCTCTATTATGTCCATAAAAATCCATGTAAAAGTAAACTATGCATAAAAAAACATGAATCTCCCATTCTCGTGTCCTACCCATACAAATTTCTCCTCTTTATCTTTCTTTCTTAACTTTCACTCTTCCCCAAGTTGATTGTACTCATCCATATGCTCTCAATAACTATGGGATGTGATTCTCACACTCACCCTCTTACATGAATTCAATGATTGGGCTCTAGAATAGTCAACAACTAATGAAAGGTTCATAGTAGGGATAATTTAGAAGAAATGGTTTTGGGTTTAACAAACACGGGTAAACTCTCCTCCTTGGACCCATTATCTATGTTGTGGATACATAGCCCCAAAATATTTTCATGTTTCCATCTGCAGCTATATTATATTAAATTTACATCATTTACATATTATATCTCTTTAGATCTCATCCATAGATTACATTTACAATATGCAATGCTAGTTTGGGGTTTGGAAATAGGGGTGTTACAATGACCCAAGGGTTCTGTTATTTATAGCTGCAAGATACAACCACTTTCCTTGTAATCAGGAATGTGTTGTTCGCATATAACCTTTGGTTGATAGAGTTGATTATGCCAAATATCCAATGTCTAGTCGAATCAACAAGGATGCTTAACCTTACCCTCCATGCGTTCAACTCATATTCGATTGTTGGAATGGTCAATCCACTGACCGACTATCTTCGACTGTTCATTGATTTTCCAACCAACATGCATGCCGACTACTCTATCTAATGATGTAGAGATATGTTTGATCACCCAATCAACTATTTCCTATTGTAGGTTGACATTCTGACTAACTGAATCCAAGAGAAGTATGGTGAACCATCAATTCTTGATGTTCCAACACCCCCCCCATCAAAAAACACCTCTGAAGACTCAGTAGGTGAAATTACATCATCATGAAACCACCCCATAACTATAGCTTTCTAAATCCCAACCATTATACAAGGATTCATGAATCTATCTTGATATAAATATTTAGTGAATATATTAGCAAATGGATCATTTGTTCTACAATATTCAAGAGAGACAATATTCTCATGAACTAATTGTCTCAAATAGTGAGCATGGATATAAAAATGCTTAATATTATTGTGGGAAACATGATTGAAAGAAACTTATTTGGAAATTGTATTATCATAATAGATTGTGGTCAAGGTCTAAATAGGAAATCCAATTTCACCCAGAAGTTGGCAGACCCAAACTTCTTCAGTACCTACTTGAACGACACCATGATATTATTATTCTGTAGTCGAAAAGGAGAATAGCTTATAGTTATTCCACGACCATACAAATGGTCCAGTGCTTCGATGAAACACATAGTAAGAAGTGGAATTATGATCATCATTGTTGCTAACCCAGACATAGTCGGTGAATTCGACCATCGAATTTGAACTTCGAAAATACTTGATACCAAAATGAGTGAAACCCTTAAGATATCGGATAATTAGTTTGACTATTTTATATTGGATTTCTTTAGGGTCATGCATAAATCGAGAAACCACACTAACAACAAAGGAAATGTCAGGTCGACTACGAGTAAGATAAATAAAACTACTAATTAATTGTCTATAAAAAGTAGGATCGACTTGAGGTGTTTGACAAGTTTTGGTGAGATTAATCCAAAATGAAAAAGGAATAGAACAAGACTTACAATCAATTGTCTTAAAATGTTCCAAAATATCCATCATGTATTTATATTTAGAAATGAAAAATTCATCACATAGTGGTAATACTTTAAGACCGAAAAATGATGCACAGTACCAAGATATCTCATGTCAAAGGAGTGAGCAACTTGCTTCTTCAATCTAAGAATGAGATCAATATTAGTGCTAGTAATGTGGATATCATGTACATATACATCAACAATCAAAGTTTCTCCATTGGTATGGATTACATACAAGTTGTGATTAGATTCACAACATTTGAGATCAAGTCAAAGAAAGAAACTATCGATATTAGCATAGCGAGCTCCGGAAGCTTTCTTCAAACAATAAAGTGATTTCTTGATTTGAAAAACCAAACTCGAATATTTCACAAAATGAGGTGTCTATTCCATGATAATTTCTTCACACGGATCTCCATGAAGAAGGTAACTCTTCACATTCTTTGGATGGATTTTCCATCCAAAATGAGAAGCAAGGGAAAGAATCAAGTGAACATAGTTCAACTTTGTAAAAGGGGAAAAGATCTCAGTGCACTAGATACCTTCTTTTTGAGAAAATCCCTTCACAACCATACATGTTTTATGTCTCTCAAAAACACCTTCAAATGTAAAATTTGGTATTGTAGACCCATCGACACTTCACAATGTTATTTCCTTGCAGAAAATGAACCAAGTCTGAAGTGTGATTCTTAGAAAAAAAATCAATTTCTATCTGCATATCCTATTCCCATTCAGGTCTTCCTTGGGCATCTGAGTAGGAAACATCATCAGAAGTGAAAAGTACATGATTCATCAATGGAACGTTGACACGTTGCTTCTGAATTTGATTTTTTCATCCAGAGGAGATATCATGGGCATTAGCTCCAACAACTTCAATTGTCTTGGAAATCCAGCCAAGAAAACAACAAATAGTTGAAATATTTTTCATGATAGTAGGTTGATCATAAGATGGAATACTTCTAGTCAATGAAGATGGAAGACCGATCAAAATATAGATTGACAGACTAGTCAACTCAAAAGTTGATTGTCGAGTTGAAATAGGAACAAAGTTTGATTGTTTAGTTGAAGGACTAAAATATGAATAGGAGAACCAGATTCTGAGAAAAAATAAAAGGAATCACCATGTAGAAATCATGACGAGGAATACACAAATTGATTGTAGAAAAATTTTCATCAAACCATGCATTTCATCTAACAATTATTTCTAGTGTGATAGGATCAAGTAGTTGATAGGCTTTTGACTCTTCAGATTATCGCATCATGATGCAAGAATGACTCTTTCCATCCAACTTATTTCTATAATAATCTAAAATATGAGCCTGGGAAACACATCCAAAACATAGATGTGTCTGAATGAAGGATTCTTTCCACACTGTCGTTTGACTGGAGTCACCGAAGGAACAATTCGAGTCGAGATGTGATTACGTATATCATTTTCACAATATATCAATTTAAACCAGAAGAAAGAAGGGATATATTTATCATACAAAATACATCTATCCATTTTGAATAACATCTATTTTTTGTCTTCTTCAATTCCATTCTGCTGAGGTGTGTGAGGAAACGATCATAGCTACTCATTACCAGA
>JASDQU010014921.1:301903-313549 GCA_032191745.1 Picea mariana
GACCCTATTTCTTCACTTGCTGAGCTGCTTTGTGATTCAATGATTCTTCCTTTGAATCATTGAGGAAGAAGAATGGGGAAATTAGACTATGTGTTGATTTTAGGAATTTGAATAGAAGCTCCAAGAAAGATAATTACCCTTTGACAAAGGTGAAGCACATTTTGCAGAGAGTGACTGGCTCATCTAGGATGTCTATTATTGATGGCTTCTCAGGCTACAATTAGATCTCTGTCTTTCCTGAAGATAGAGAGAAGACAACCTTCACTACTCCTTGGGGCACATTCATGTATGCTAAAATTCCCTTTGGATTAATGAATGCAAGAGCAACCTTTAAATGAGCAATGGATATTGCCTTTATTGGGGAGAAGGACAAATTTGTGGTCATCTATCTAGATGACATTACAATGTTCTCAAAATATGATAAAAAACATTATCATCATTTGAAAAGGGTCTTCCTGAAGTTCATAAAGTTTGGTCTCTCTCTCAATCCTAAGAATTCTTTGTTTGCTATGAAGGAAGGTAAGTTATTTGGACACATTGTATCAACAAAAGGGGTAAGAATTGATCCAAGCATAGTAGAGACTATCCAAACTTTATCTCTTCCTAGATCCAAGAAAGAAGTTCAATTTTTCTTGGGAAAAATCAATTTTCTGAGAAGTTTCATCTCTAACTTTGTTGAATTGGTTAATTACATTACATCCATGCTTAGGAAAGGAAATGAGGTGAAATAGACTGTTGAGGCTCGAGATTCTTTTGAAAAAATCAAACAAGACTTGATTGAAGAACCTGTGCTTATCATCCCTGATTATTCCAAGGAATTTCTGATATTCTCCTTTTCCTCATATGACACATTGGCTGCTGTCTTGCTGCAGAAAAATACAGAGGGGTTAGAGCAGCCTATTTCCTTTTTTAGCAGAGCATTAAGGGATGTAGAGATGAGGTATGATATCATGGAAAAGTAGGCTTATTATTTGGTTAAATACCTCAAGGATTTAAGAGTATACATTTTGCATTCCAATATTGTTGCCTATGTTCCCTCAGCCTCTGTGAAAGAGATACTCATCCAGCCTAACATAGATGGGAAGAGGAGCAAATGGATTGCCAAAATTCTAGAATTTGACCTTGAAATGAAGCCCACTAAACTAGTGAAAGGTCAATGTTTAGCTAGGTTGCTGGCTGAATCGAATTGCAAAGAACTAGGGGTTAATTTCATGAACATAAACTTAGAAAATCAGCAAGCTGATTTTGTTGACAAAAACTCTCATATCAGCCCCAACTTGGCAGAATGTATAAAGACATCATATATTTTATGCAAAAGTTGTAGTCTCCTGATGTTTTGGAGAAGAACAAGGTAAGAGATTTGAACCTTAAAGCAATCAGATATTGTCTCATTGATCACATATTGTATTGGAAATATCCTCTAGGGGTTATTTTGAGATGTTTAGATCCATAGGAGGCCCAAAAGGCCATGACTGATTTTCATGACAACTTATGTGGGGGCCATCAATTTTGGAGAACCACAACCTATAAGATCCTCAAAGCTGGTTATTTTTGGCCTAGCCTTTTTACTGATAATTGTGCAAAGATTATAGCTTGTTTCAAATGCCAAAAGTTTTTTGGAAAGAAACAACTCAAATCTTTTCCTTTGAAGCCTATGGTGGTTTCTAGACCTTTTCAACAGTGGGGTCTTGAATTCATTGGGGAAATCCATCTAGCTTCAATTGATCAACATAGGTGGATTTTGACTGCCACTGATTATTTCACCAAGTGGATAGAAGCCATTCCTACAAGGAGTGCCTCCTGTAAGGTAATAATTAGTTTTCTTGAGGATATCATGTCAAGATTTGGTTGTCCAAGCAAAATTGTTACTGACAATGCTGCCTCTTTCAAAGCTGAACCATTGATCAAGTTTTGTGAACAATATGGGATTACATTAGTCCATTCTACTCCTTATTACCCCCAAGGAAATGGTTTGGCAGAGTCCTCTAACATGAGCCTCATAGAGATCATCAATAAATTATTAGAAGACAACAAGAAAGCATGGGACTCAAAGCTGAAATTTGCTTTATGGGCTGATAGAGTTACAAAAAAGAGGCCTATGGTATTTCCCCTTTTCAGCTTGTATATGGGATTCAATCTATTTTTCCTAATCAACTTGCCTTCCTGCGGCAAAATTCCTCTAGGACTACCAAGGAGAACCTGATGATATGGTCAAGAGGATACAACAACTGGTAGAATTACAACAGACTAGGGAGCATCTCTTTGACAAAACACAGGGCCATCAACAGAAGATCAAGCAAGATATTGATAGGAAGGTAAGCAAATAATATTTCCTTCTGGGAGATCTAGTTCTCAAGTGGGATGCACCCAAGCAAGATGAAGGAAAACACGGTAAATTCAAAGCCTTGTGGATTGGCCCTTTCAAGATTTCTGAGGTATTTTCAAATAATACTTATAAATTGCAAAACTTGGAGGTTTTTGAAGTTTTTGGTGGCCCTGTCAATGGGGAATTTCTGAAGAAGTATTTTGTTGAAGCCATGAGTGGCTTTCCATTCATTGTAAATTATCACTTTCTCTTTTTCATTTTTCTTTGACTAAATGACCCCATAGCCCTAGGATAAGACATTGAAGTTGTTTGTTCTTGGCAGCTCAAAGGGAGCATGCCATCCCCTGTGGATCCTATGTTATCACATGAAGTTGTCATGGGTCAAATTTCTCCTTAGGTTTTAATTTTTATCCATTAGTATTTTTTAAGTTTGTTTTTGATTTTCTCCTTATGGGTTTCTTAGGATAACTTAAATAAATGAAATATTGGAACTTGGCTCACATATTTGACCCACACCTATGGTTTATACCCTTGGTTCATTTTATGCTTTACACCCTTGACTCATCACTTGATTTGACATATAGCACTATCATCCCCATGAAACCACAAACCTGACAGGTCGCTCCATCCATTCATATGCTTGAACCTATCCACTCTGTTCCTTTACCCGTTAGGGAGTCAAATCAAACCTTTCCAAGTGCGCTGCCAACTCACTAGTTGTTTTCGTAGCACATCTTTTGTACACTCTCCCTCTTTACCATCATTTGCGATTATGAAGTTGATGTCATGCCTTTTAATTATTTTCAACATCCTTGTCTTCAAAAGGAATAATCATGATTTGGTCATTAATGAGTTCTAACTGTTTATCAAAATTTGAAATCCTTCTCCTAGCTCGGCGTTGCCTAAACTACTAGTCCAGAAAGCGTCGCAGATTATTCTACAGACCAACTAACCGAGGTGAATTGGATATTGGGGTGGTTGCAAACAAATTCATGCTTTCAGAAGATCATCAATAATCAAACTTCGGTGTCTAGGTACTTCTTGAGCCATTCGAGCTCTGTTGAAGATCACTTAAGGTTCTGTTTTATCTTTTCATAGCACCTGGCACTGCTAATTGTGGTTTCCTCCACCTACCAACTCCTTACCTTTTTTGTCACAGATTTCTTAGCCATCTGCATACTGTCATCTTCCTCCACTAAAATTGAATCATTTTCTATCAGAGTTATTGTGTCTATTTATCCCTTATCTCTTCTTGTCCATACTACGCTACAAAAACCACCACAAAACTGCACTACAGATCCCTTGTCCCAGAGCTGTAAATTCTGTGTCAACACAATGTCATCATTTATGCTCACATCTCAAAATTTGGCTCTTTTCCTTCATGATATCATCCTATAAGTTTTATCTCAAAGTTTATTTGTAGTGAAAAGTTTAGGAGCCTTTTCCTTTAGAATGATGATGACCCTGTATGGTGGCTTGATGTCAGCCTAAAATTTGAACAGTGCAACCTCCTTGCATATCATTTCCCAGAGGAGCTTCTTCCCCCTTTTTAACGTATCAAAACATTCTCTTATTAGTTCAGAAGTAAATTGGAGGAAAGCCCTGAAAGACCAAATAAGGACCACCTTTCAAAATCTTAAAGACTTTTGTCTTTGTTTGGTTTCCTATACCTCTCATAACAATACAATGTTTTATCTTCTACTTCTATCAATGGATACACCTCAACAGAAGAAATATCACAAGGGTGGGAGTGTAGTCAGGACCGAGCCTTCTGACATGCACCTATTTGATGCTGAACCTCTGATCATGGAGGTCTTCCAAAGGGTTGGTTGCCTATCTTTCTGTCAAAATATGCAGAGGGGGCACTCTGAGGTAGCCAAGGAATTTGCTTTAAACTTTGATGGCACTAAGACTAAGGTAGAAACCCTTGAGTTGGAGGTATTTGAGGCCACCATTGCAACAACCACTTAGATAACCAACACTGGTGAAAGGTGGTTCAAATCTATGACTCTCAATGCAACCTTTTCTAAAGATTTCCTCAAGCCAGATCATCAAAAAGATAATTTGTCCAAGGGAGTGCCTAGGAGCCACTTGGTTGAGGGTTTTGAAAAAATGTTGAAAGTCATCCAGAGGTATTTTACATGTGAGGGAATATTCAACATGATATACCAGTATCACATTTGGATTTTTCTACACTTCACCGGCAAGGATTTGATGAACATCCCTTTCTATCTGTTTAAGTATGGGAAAAATGGATGATAGGGTCCAAGCCAAGTCAAAGGCTATGGACACTAGTGTTTTCCACTCAAGGTTGATCAGGATGCTTGTAATGGAATAATTGAAGAAAAGAAACCTCACTTGGGAACAATTCATTGTCTCTGCTAATCTGCAGCTAGATGTAGCCTCTACCCCTCAATCCAGGGTGCAGAGCCCTTTTCCATCTAGTAGTGTTGCCCAAGTAGAAACAAGAAAAAATATAAAGGGAAAACACATTGCCCAAGACAAAGAAGTTTCTAAGGAAGTTAAAGAGGAAGAAAGGGAAGCCCATCACACCCCACAAAGGGAACTTTCACCTCAGCCTGCACCTGAACTAGAGGAAGTTCCCTCAGTCAAAACTACAGCCAAAAAGGGGAGAAAACTACATTTTCCTTCAGCTACTGCAACAACTAAGACAAGAGTTAGGAGGCCTTTCACCAGATCATCAGCCCATAAGGAAGATGCTAAAACAAAAGTCATAACCAAAGCTTCTATCCCAAAGAAATATACGGGTAAAAGTGACATTGTTGGGAAGCCTATTGAGGTCATGACCAAAACTTCTGTTCAAAACAAAGACAAAGGTAAGGGTGAAATTACTGAGAAGCCTATTTAATTCATAAAAATCACCACTCCCCTCGATAATCCCACCTTCAATATATTGATCAAACAAATCAAGGATGCAAGGAAGGAAATTTTCTATTTGAAGGGAGAAAGATTGATCGAGAGGAGGAAGATGAGTGAACTCATGGACATGTATAATGAGACCCTTTATCTAGCTAGGTTTACAACAAGAATATTCTTGCCCCTCCATAGGAAACTTTAGACTTTGTACAGGAAGAATAGAAGCTTACAGTCTCAGAAAAGAAATCTCAAAGAGGAGTTGTAACCCTTCAAGGATGATCTAGTCTAGAGGAATATCAATGTACTAGCCCAAGTTGCAACAGAGAAGTGCCAGATTGAGAAGATGAAATGGAAAGGATGACAAACCCATTTTTGATGATGATCAACTTTTGCAGATTGAAGTTTTGAGGGAAGTGTTATAATTTCACCTACTGGAGGCATCTACAGGCTTATAATCCTTCTGGTATGACTTTTTTGGTTTTTTGAGTTTCATTGCATGACACAAAAAAACAAGGAGCATTTCGTAGCACTTGGCGCTACAGAATCATCCACACAGACTATTCTGCAATTTCGCTACCGAAAGCGCTATGGAATCACCTAGCTAGACATAAAGTGGTAGTTCGCTACGAAAAGTTGTTGCAAAACAATTTTACAGGTGGGAACTACGAAATATGCTACTGAATGCGCTATAGAATCTGCTGCAGAACAATTTTACACAGGCGAGCGCTACAAAATTTTCTACCAGTTGCGCTACGAAAATATTATATGAATTGGCTGTTACAGTCAACAGTTTTGAATTTGCTGTCTCTTCTTAACTTTGATGATTTAGAGGGAACCAATGATCACCATGTGGTAGAAGGAGCCGAACACAAAGGTTTGGTAGACACATGGCACTAGTGGAGATGTGCCCAAGCAATAGCAAATCATGTCATTTATATCTTGTTAGAGTTATTCCCAACGTGATCCATGTTTCTAGTAGTCTGTTAGTTCCACTTGTACATATGTTAGATTAGTAGTTTTTTGTGGAGAATCCTAGGCTAGAAAGGCCAACTCGCATCTCAAGCTGTGGTTTTACTATTTAGACTATAAATACATTAGAAGAATGTTATGTTGAGGTTCGAATGGTTGAGCAAAGCTCCCTATTTTCTAATATTTTGACTAAATAGAGCCATACTCTGGTTTATGTATGAGATCTGAGATATTTTGATTAATAGAAGTTGACCTATTTTCATTATCTTTCTTCTTCTTACTCTGAATGCTCATTATTGGATGATCCTTATGAGATGTTATAGCTGTGCTATAATGGATGTTTGATTATGATGCTGCTGTAAATGTTTTCAATGTTTTTAATTTAGTTCAAGGAGTTCTTGTGACTGAGTTTTTCTTCACCTAGCTGCTAGAAGGCTTGATGCTTATAGCAGACCTATCCATATTCCTCACCAAGTCTTCCATCTACTCACATTTATCCTTAAACCACTGACTGAAGTTAACCAAAACCTCATTTGCTTATGCATACTAGCCTATGTTTTCTGTGTTGAAACATTGCTATGCTAAGTTTTGTCCATTTGACCTTCTATCATTAATCTACATTTACAAACCTATTTGATGGGTGCTAGGCTTATCCTCTTTCAATATGAGGGTGACTCTCAGTGCTAACAAAATGTACTGGATCGACCAAGCCACAAGCTCATCAAGTCTTAACTCTACAAAATAATCTTAATCAAAACTGAAAATTAATTCAGAAGTTCTAGTAAAACTAAACAGACTGCCAAGAGAAATGAATGACCTTCTGAAGCATGTTAAATATCAATGCCTCTTAGTCCTTTATTATTTGCCACCTTTAGAATGATATTGCTATCAGCAAGAGGATTTATCTCTTAAAGAAAATCAGAAAATGAAAGAATGAAATTAAGAAATCTCAATATGCAAAAAGAGGAAACCTTATCAGTAGTATTTCTCTCTAATTCCTCATGTCTCCCTTGTCCTTCTTCCCTTATTTTTATTCTCTAAAAGGTAGTTCTTCAAGTAGTTGAACTACTTTAAGTTATTCAAGTTAAATAACTTTAGTTAATAAATATGACAAGTAACTTTATGATAAGGATAATTTATAAATAATATAATAACTAAATAGGTGGGGTCCCCCTCTATCATGCACCTTTTTATTTCAATAATCAATTTAGATTTTGCTTGTCGCTCCATAATATGATCATAAAATATAAAAAAATAATAAACATCATATAACATACCATAAACATGCATTCAAAACACTATGGCATATATCACTTATATCTCCCATAAATTAAACATGATATTTTAAAGTTTCAAAAATAAATATCATGGTTCTTCCATTTGTCCCAAAATAACATCATAGTCAAATATCATAATAAACAAAATCAAAATAGCCCAGGGAATTTCTTTCTCAAAAATTATTCCCTTTCCCTGATGCAGTTCTCATATTGAAACTTATTTTCTTCCATCTAGGCTACCTTTGGATGCATATCATCTAAACTTATCTTAACATTGCTTGTTGATTTTATCTTGGAGTGAGCAGAGGAAGAGGACTTGGCCATGCTGGTAGAAGTAGTTGGTTGCTTGCCTTTGTCAACTTGAGAGCCATGAGGAGTATTTTTGTGATATTTTGGAGGAGGAGGAGGAGGAGGAGGAGGAATTGATATGTTTGTAGCAATAGTATGGACTGGTAGTATTGGGTGAACCAGAGGAGAAGGAAAATATGCATTAGTGGCAACAATATGAATTGGAGGAGGAGGGGGTGGGGGGGTGGTGGTGAAGGGGGTCAATGGGCCATTGAGTGGCACCAAATGAATGATTAGCAGGTATTCTACCCCATCCATCATTATGAGGCTGCATAGGGGATTCAATAACATTGATAATACTAGGGTTAGGTTGCAATATAACATTAGGGGGTACTTTAGGCTGAGGCAAAGCATGTTGTCCAACAAGATTTAAGTGCCCAGTTTGGATAAACTACTGAAATTCATCGGAGTCAACATCAAAGTGAATAGAGAAACTTAATTTATTATGCCCCCTAGTTTTCCAAAATGTATTAGTCAATCTACCTCTTCTTCCTTTGTTTCCTCCTGTACTACTACACCTGTTAAAGAAGCTCATCTATGTCCATCATAGTCAAGTTAGTACATGCACAAGACACAATAATATAAAACGTCCAACACAATTTGTCATCATGTTTAAATTGGCTCTGACATAACACAACCATGCAACACAAACAAAAAGTGAATGGGAAAAGTGAAAACATGGACAAAGGTATAAATCTGAAAACATTCATTCAACATCACCCAAGTTTGAAATCCATATATGCTGATTACTACTTCTATACAAAAGACTATCCAGATTTTATTTCAAAACATGTTTGCAAGTGTTTATCATATTACAAATCATCCAAAATAATTCCCAAGTCTTTTTCAATCATTCATATATGCTATAATAAAACTCCACCTCTAATTAATAATTCTATTCATACATTCATATTGTATTTCTTTAAAATTCCCTTCATCTTAATTATATAAATAGGGTAGGAATGGAAACATGTATTTATATGAATTGGGTTTAAAGGAAATAACTTGTGGAAAATGAAATTAATGAGGGATAATGAATCTATATTACAATACATATGACTTTCATTACAAATGTCATCAAACAAAGACTATCTTTACTGTCTCCGACTTAACCAAATAAAAAAACCAACCATTTGAAATCTGCTAGTAAATGATTATTACAGTCAATCCATACCATTTTTTTCAAATCATTCTCATCCATTAAATTGGATTATATCTTTTCTTAGTTATGTGGACAAGGGAGAGAAGCATGAAAAATGGATTTTATTTAAGTGGGAATAAAAGGGAATAACTTATGTAAAATGAAATAAAAGAAGGAGAAGTGTGCGATCCACATAACAACTTTAGAAACTCAATCATTATATAATTTAAAATCATCGTGAAATCATTCCTTATTGACTATGCAATGACCTTTATTAGCATATGACCTCAATTATTTCTAATTGATGATGTTGTTACACCATAACCATAAACCAAAATAGCATAAACCATGAGAGATATGTTTATGAATATTTTCAGACCAAATATAAGAGGCATGAACCAATCTTATCATCATGTCTCTATATCAAAAAATTTCCAACCATTCCATAGTGTCAAATAACAACTGATAAACTAATTATACCAAATTGTTTTGCATGTATCACTTGACCAAATCTCAGTTCGACTCAAAATATTTTAACCAAAAGTCGCACTAAACTAAGGGAAACATGAGGAAGAGTCATAGCTCGATTGGAAATTTCATCACAATTTTGAATCCAAAAGACCTGAGTTCGAGCCCATCGCTGTAGTTATAGAGACATGTTTGTAACCTGTTGGGGCAAACGTGATCAGACGAGGGTCCTTCTCAAGTTACCAACAAAAGGTACCGATGTAGTCTAGTGCACTGGCATTTTCATCTTCTCGAGAGGGAAGAAGTCTCACCCGAAGCACAATCGAGACGAATAGGATGGGGAAGGGTAAGGAGAATACTCAGGTATATCTATGAAGCATCAAGATTCATATCAGACCTGTGCAAGATAGCTTAAACCTATCGTAGTCCTGAACATTTCTAACCAAGAATGGGAAAAACAGAGTTGCGATGACATTCACATGTAAACTATAACCATTTAAGCATATCATACATAACATATAACATAACATAACATCCAATATATTCAAAAGACTAARTACACAAGATATTTTCAAGTAAATTTGGGTCTCCCATTGTATTATCATATAACATATTTTCTTCTAAAAATACAAGATCGACTTGAGTTACARATACAATTGGTCATTTCAAAGACAATCATAAAATGATTTATACTACTGAGAGACAAGGTTATCTCAGTCCCTTGCTCTTTCCAACACAACAATACTACATGAATCTATTACATTATCAGTCTGGTTTCAAACCCAAAACTCAGAACTTAGCTAAACTAACAACATGACCAATAACAACAATGAATATAGAAAAAACAACAACCCCAACAACCCTTTACAATCATATTGATCCCCTATATGTATAATCTGATCCAGGCATGTTGGTTGAGAACTTGAGAGTTCTTTCTTCTTCTTGATTCAGTTGAAACCCGTTTCTCCCAAAACTGGTGTTGCATTTTCCTTTCAACTGTTTCTTGTTGTGCATTCCTTTTCCTTTGCTTTCCGTTCCTTCCTTTGGTCGGCTATCTGATTCCAAAATATCTTTCACTACTTCTGTTTATCAAAATGAAGGGCCCAACATGATCTGACCACAATCCTTGACTCGCCCTGAGTCAAGTCTTTATCTCTTTCGTGGTCTCTGGGTTGGCTTGTTGTTTATCCTTGACTTCTGGTTCTAGGCTTCTTCCACTTCCAGCTTGGACTGTTTCTATTTTAGCTTCTTAAAATGAAGGGCCCAATTCAGGTACAAGTTCCAGGTCTTTCTTCCAGACGTCCTGAAAGTTCTCAACTTTTTCCTGCCACTTCCTGGAAAGTACTGAAGCTTCCGGAACAAACTAATGGGTTGCGTCTGTGGTGAAATCTTCTGGTTTGGATGCAATAAGGGAATTCCATTCCGAATCAACAATAGCGTCCATTTGATGCATTTGTAGGTAGGCGGCTTGGAATACTGGTTGAAACTCTCAGAGTTCTTTCTTTTCCGTTGTTCGAGCTTCAAAAAGTGAATTCAGATAATTATCGACTTGTTGAATTTCATCAAATTTTACTTGCTATTCAACAGATCTAGGGATTTGGCTGCTTCCTCATTGAGGGATTGGATCTTTGAGCACAAGTCCTCCAATGTCTGGTTGTGCCTTGAGATAAATCCCATCTAATCGCTAATCTCTTTGAAAATTGTAGTGCACTCCACAATCTTTTTGTGCAATGTTATTCTAGTGTCGTTTCCTTCCAGAACAACCTTTTCCAACTGTTCCTTTAGCTTGCAGGGTTGTAATTCAACTTCTAGTTTGGTTTCCCACAACTACACTTTGATATTTTTGTCTATTGTGGCCAACTCAATTTAGGTGACCTGAACCAATTCAATATGCTCAGCTGGCTCATCTATTGCGCTAGATTCTGGAAGTTGAGGTGTTTTCTTTCTGAATGTAGTCTAGACCTCTGTTAATTTTCTCTTTACTTTTTTGACTTTCTACTTTGCTTGAATCTTCAATTGCTCCTCCTGCATTCTTTGTGTTTACACCATGACTCCTTCTTTCTTCCAGAAGTTGATTTCCCTTTCTTCCCTCTGGATCTGTTAGCGATATTTCTTGCTAAGGGGTTTAGATATCAAAAGAATGGGTTAAAACCCACTTGTCCAAAGTTTCAGGTGATAATGCGCCCATGGTAAGCAGCAAGAAAGACTGGGCGGTCCAGATTTGCGTGCCCAGATCGACG
>JASDQU010014921.1:315864-330213 GCA_032191745.1 Picea mariana
TCTTGGTAACTGGAACTTGTGGTATTGGAGTAAGCAGAGGGAATTTTGGTTGCTGAATTTCTTCCAAGGGAAAAGTGACTGAAATGGGTATACTCAGAGAAATTGGATGGCCCAGGACTGCAGTAGTCGAGGTAGGTGGTTCTTCCACATTCTCGGATGGTTCGGGGAATTTTAGTTGCATTGGTTCAGGCGAAGTGGGTTGGGAGGGAATGGTGGTGTCTTGCGGTGGAAATGGGGCTTGCTCAGTAAATAGTGTCATGTATACACTGGTGTCTGGCTCAAGGTCATATGTGATGTCAATCAAAGTTTGGGAAGCATTAGTGGCATCCCAAGTGCGATGTAGAGCTGAGGATATCAACTGTGGATTTATAACTTTCACAAGGGAAACCCCTGTTCGAGGTTTCTTTACTGAGACATCTATTATAAAGGTAGCAATGAGGATCTCATTGACATCCCTACTTGATAGGGCGATTTGTTTTGGGAGTTGCGGAAACACTAGCAACGCCCTCTTATTCCACTTCAGGGGTTGCTTAGCCTCTTCTTCTTCTAAGTCCGTCGACGTTTGGACCTTCTGCTTCTTTTTTGCTGGGACAGAACCTGATCCTACTTCTTGTTCGTGTCCCTTTTTATTTAGAAGCTTCGGTGGAAAGAGGTAGTGCATACCCGACTTGTGAGGGTTGTGCTTAACACCATTCCATGACATGACTTATTTGTCAAAGGCTTCTTCGTCCAAATAGAAGGGTAGTGGCCTCGTGTGGAAGTCCTCAAGCTTCACATGCCTCATCCAGACAAAAGTATAGTGGCAATTTAGCGCAAATGCTATGTTCCTTGTATTTAAATTTAGCATCTCCTGTGGTATGCACAACCTCTAAGTTGCGTTTATGAGATGGTTGTACTACTTCAGGAACACTGCGTTGTTGAACTCCATGTTCTCCGAATTCGACCTTGAATTCCAAGTTTTGAACATTTTTGCTAGGCACCCCTTATCTGCAGGTGCCAATTGTCTTCCTGTGGGTGACTTCCATTTCCACATTGCATTATCCATAGGTTAAAGTTCCTCCTTTCTCCTAAGCTTCCTCGCAAGCAATGAGGATTGCCTCTAGAAAGTAGTTGCACCAATTAAACACTGCTCCGTTTGCACAAAAGTTCACTACAGAGAGAGCATCTAGAGTAAATTCACCCTTATAATATGAGTGCATAACTTTACTAGCGATCACATAACAGGCTGTCTGGGCCATCTCTGGTAGAATTGGCTCAATTTTCGCTGTGCATCCGCCTCTTTGGGTATGGAATTTCTCATACAAGATGACTTCACCCTTCTTCTTCTCATGCTTACTTGGGCCTTGGAATCCTTTCGATACATCTTCACCCTCAAGGGACAATCCGATGAGCTGCTGGATGTACTATGCATGGATTGGATAACGCTTATCAATCCATAAGATCATGTCGTGCACCTAAATGATCATAAACTTGGTGCACCGCGCAACCTCACCAGTGGTTTCGAATATTGGTAGATCCCTTAGGTGCATGATGGTGGAATTAAATAGGTTGATGAAGTCCGAATTTGGGACAAACTGCATGCCTCCCATGGAATCTAGAGTTAAGTCCCAAAATACACTAATATTCATATGAGGAAATAATACTTGGTCCATCAGATCAAGGTCGAGGAGTTTTACTTGGTTAGCCTTCCCCTTGACATTGCCCATGAACTCAACCCAAGGATCACACAGTTCATCTGGAATTGATTCTTTCAAAGTCAAACTTTTGCCTCCTATTTCTCTCAGCATGTTGGCTTTGTATTGCTAGAAAGATAGACTAGCTGAGTTGGGGGTCGGGGTCGCGACTAGGGAGTGGGGGATTTCATAGATGAGACGAGGGTGCATATAGCACCAAAAAAAAAGATATCTGAGATAAATAGTAAGTCTCACCCATGAGTTCATGAGATCTTATAAATGAGATAACTGGAGAGCTCTGTAATTACTCATAAAGACACTCATCACTAAGCCAACAACTCAATCTCAGGCTTCGACGTTTGACAAGACTGGTAACATGGTAAAATCCCTACGGTGATCTGGGAATTACTGAACAGACTGACAGGGACATGGTCGAATTGAGGGTCTTAATATTTTAACGGTTGAGAATCCTGATGGGAATATTGATGGAATCCATGCATATCGTTCCTTTATGGCTTGACAGAAAGTTCTGACGGGTTACTGTAGATACTGTAAAGGGTATGACTGGACAGGATGCAGGTGGTACGTGGGATGTGATACAGTTTAGATTCACCCCCTTTGACCACAATGGGGGTCTCCGTCATGTTTAATACTTCATTTAATGTAAGGGTGACTTTTCCAACCCTGGGTGGCTAAGTAAGCGTTTCTACACAGAAGCAACACTCAGACGGGAAAAAAACATATGTCGTTGTGCCACTATGCACACTCCAATGTTATTAACCAAATTAATGAAATTACAAAAAATTAAAATCTAAATACTGTACATGCTCCCTTAGAATGGAGAAATAGTCCTTTGGTTCAATCATGAGAAATGTAGGGTTTCAGGCGGGCGCCATTCACCCAACCTGGTTGAAGGATACCGTCCATTTGTGCTAGCTTCACTACACCAGAGTGTTAGATTTCCATAAAAATAAATGGACCCAACCAATGCATGCACAACTTTCCTGGATGCTTCTGATACCGACTGTCATAGAGTAGTACCTTATCCCTTTAGTTAAATATTTTGGACTTAATGTGCCTATCATGCTAAGATTTCTATCTAGATTTCTCAACTGACTGATGAAAATCTGCCATAAATCTCGCTTCCTCAAGTTCCTCCAAATTTGCAATCCTTTGCACAATCGATTCGTCATCTGTCATGTGTGTAGCCTGGGCTATATAGAGACTAGGGGTGATAAATTCTGTAGGTACAACAACTTCTTTCCTATAAACCAACTGAAATGGGGTATAACTGTGTAGATTCTTTGTGGTAGTCCTGTAATCCCACAAGACTATTGTATCTCTATCATCCCAGGCTTCCCTGTCTGTGTAACATACTTTTTTCAGTCCTCTTACCAAAATAAAATTAAATTCCTCCACTGTACCGTTACCTTGTGGATGATATGGAATGCTCTTATGGTGTTGTATAAGGAATTATGTTGTCAATGTTGTAATTGTGTTGCTGATAAAGTGACTACCTTGATCACTAGTCAGGCTTCTAGGACATCCAAATTGAGTAATGACATTTTCAAAGATAAATGTAGCAGTTGTATGTGTCAAACAATCTTGAATTACCTATGCTTCATCCCATACTGTGAGATAATATGTTGCGATAATGATGTATCTATCCTTTGAGTGTTTAGCCGACAGGTTGATTGGTCCAATAAAGTTGACAACCAACTTCTCAAATGCCTGAAGTGCTCTGACTGGATGAAGGGGTAATTCATCTCTGCGTGATGGCTTTCTTACTTTTTGGCAAGTGTCACAATATCTAGCATACTCTTTAGCGTCTTTAAATAATGTAGCCCACCATAATCCATCTTGAAGTACCTTCTATGCAGTAGATTTACCTCCAACATGTCCTCCTGAAACTCCACTGTGTCATTCCCACATGATATCTTGCCTCTCGTGGTTCAAGACACATCTCCTTAGAATGTTATCTAGTCCCAATTTGTAAAGTTGTCCCGTAAACAATTGATAGTCAGCTGTGCAAACCACCATATATTGTTTTTGGGTTGCGGAGTAAGTTTCTGGGCAGGTCCCTGTGCTGAGGAAGACAACAATGTCTTCAAGATACTCTTGGATGGCCTCAATGCGGAACATGTCTGCATCTGGGAGATGATCATCTACTGCTCCACCACTTTCCCTTGATTCCAACCTAGAAAGGTGATTTAGGCCTACATTGCATCTTCTAGGTTTGACAAATACTTCAAATGAAAACTCCTGAAAGAGTAGTAGCCACGTGCAAATCCTTCCTTCAAGTATTGGTTTATTAACAAGGTACTTCAATGCAAAGCCGTTAGTAAAAAAATTGAAATGAGAGCCTAAAAAATAGTGTATAAACTTTTGTAATGCATAAATCATAGCTAGACCTTCCCTTTCAGTGGTTGTGTAGTTGCGTTCAACTTGCGAAAGTTTTCTGCTAGTAAAATAGATAGGTTGGTCCATATTTCCTTCCCCTGGTTGTGCTAAAATGACTCCCAGGGAAATGCCTAATGCATCCACATGTACATGGAATTCAATTTCCCAATAGGGAAATATCAAGATAGGGGAAATACTTAGTTTTTCTTTGAGAATGTCAAATGATTTGTCACATTCTGGTGTCCACTGAAATAGTTCATACTTCTTCAACAATTTTTCTAGAGGTGAGGTGATAGTTGCATATTTTCTGATGAACTTGCGGTAATATCCTGTATGTCCAAGGGTAGAGCACAACAATTTAGCACTTGTAGGTGGAAACATGTTCAGAATGACCACAACTTTAGTTGGGTCTACCAAGACTCCTTCTTTGCATACAATATGGCCTAGCAGATTTCCCTGCAGTACAAAGAAGATGCACTTTCTTAGATTAAGAGATATCTACAATTCATGACATCTATCAAACATTAATCAGAGTAGCCCTACATGGTCCTTTAATAGGATTTATACTGTCCAATTTTTCATGTAGACCTCTACAAACTTGTGGATGAACTCTCGAAATGCTGCTATTACGATTCAAGAGAAGATTGTAGGAGCATTCTTTAAGCCAAAGGGCATTATGTTGTAAGAGAATGACTCCCATTTAGTTATGAATGTGGCCTTCTTCTTGTCTTCCTATGCAATTTTGACTTGGTGATATCCTGAGAATCCGTCTGTAAACAAATAAGATTCTTTTCCTGCAACCTGATCCAACACTTCATCACTGAAAGGTGTTGGAAACAGATCATGCATACATGCAAAATTCAAAATTCTGTAGTTCACACAAACCCAAATGTCTTCTGTATCTTTCTTGATCTGGATAACTATGGGGATAATCCACTCTTCTTCTTCGATTGGGAAAATAAGCCCCATCACAGGCATTTTGTCCACTTCCTTCTTGACCTTCTCTTTTATTTTAGGATTAAGGCGATATGGTCCGTGATTCAAAGGTTTTGAGTCGAGTTTTAACTCAATTTTCATTGCTCCCATGGCTCCTTTTATACCTTTCAGTTTTGAGAACGTTTTTGGGAACAAGTCCTCATACTCCTGCAACAGGCTGTGTACTTCATTCATAGTTTTCTCATCCCAATAATCTCCTATGGAAACTATCTTAGGATGCCCTGTACTCCGTATATTAACTTTTCACAAATTTAATGGATGGTTATAGGATCTACATGAATGACTAGGTATAGTATCCTAAATCTCTCTAATGCCTTCTGTTTCTTTAATAGTTAAGTTTCTAAGCTCTTCTAAGTCATCAGGTTTTTCCAGGTCTTTATAAAATTTACAACAGGCTACAACTATATTATCATATTCAAGACTCAAACTAGACAGAAGCAATTGCACATGGTCAACACATACTATTGGGTTTGGCCTCTTTTTGCAAATGTTAGTAAAAATCATTTCTATGATTGTTTGAAGGACTGTGTTAAGCTCAAGGTGCTTGTAAAGGAGAAGTCCTTGCAAAATTGGCCCTGTAAGGTCTTCCAAGAGCTTGTTTGTCTTCTAGTCTCTTCATGCATGTACTAGGCTTTTGGGATTGGACCTAGTGAATGGAGAAAAACATGAACCCATAGGTGAGAGCGTACTTTCACAACTTACCACTGCTTTGAGCAATGCTCAATATGCATTTTAGGTTCAGACCGTCCATCGAACAATTGCGCATATTGAAAATTTATATTCATCTCTTCTTTCATCTGATCCCTACTTTGGAATCAACATAGGATGGAATGCTTCACATCTTCCCACTCCATAATCAAGGATTTATGAGCGGACCACCATCTAGCAGGGGTATCCTCCAAGGCTAAGTCAAGAAAAAATATCCTTTGATCCATCGCTATTTTCTCTTCCATTTTGGCAATAAAACTATGTACCTTGAGGTACCATCATATGTTGGGTGTTCTCTGATATCAGTTCCAATCCATATCGTTTCTCTGATAGTTGCACATCATCTTGGAATCATTCGTATGAGCCTTGCTGCCAACTGTCAAATTCTAATTCCGAATCCTTGTTAGTAGACTATATGCTTCTCCAACTTACCAATCCATATGCAGTGGGATTTATGTAAACTTGTCTCGTTCCTGCTGTTATGGTGTATAATTGGTCGAAAAAATCTGACTCCATATTGTTATCCACTGGTTTAGTGTATCTAGGCCCCACATACAGGTCTAAGGGATGAACTAATTTCATACCATTCGCTTCAAATGTCATGGTGTCCCTCTTTAGATCAATACTATCATAGTTTTCGTATGCCCATTCAATTCCTAGTAGAGCAGGGCAGGGATCCTTATCTCCCATGATTTCAATTACCTTGAAATCAACTGTGGTTTTAACTCCCGCAACATCTGTTTCTACATTTTCCAGCCTTCCTAACTAGAAAATATAGTACTGGATTTCCATTCTCAACTGGATGGGGGAATACACTAACTGAGGTTTTCCCAGATCTTCCTAGGTATTTTTGGGTAGGATGTTGACTTCGGATCCCAAATCTAGCATGACATCTTTGATCTCAAAATTGTCTAGCTGGGATTCTAACCTAAATTCTTTTCATGTTCACACCTTTCTTCTTTGTATTCTCTGGGTATTCTTCTCAGGGAGGTTGGTCCTCACTATGAATTTTGGGGTTCCCTCATTTCCCAGTATTAGATGCAGGGTGTTGCACAACTTCTCCGTAAGTTGGTCATCCCCTAGGATATCAAAGAATAATTGAAACCATAGATTGATTACATTTTGAGATTGCTCAAGGTGTCTCTTTGGAATTACAGAGTTTCTAGGTGCCGGTGGTGACGTAGGGGCTTGTGAAAGTTTAGGTTGAAAGTTGAATTTAGGGGAATTATACACTATTTCTAGAATAGGGATACTCTTAAATATTTCTATTACATCTTTGAAGAACAATTTCTCTTTCAACATGTCATCCATGTCAACTTTGGGAACAACTTTTTGAATATTGGGCTGACTGTCTGCATCTGCCCCAGTTTTTGCTCCTCCGTGAGTAATGATGTTGATCTTAGGTAGTTTTCTCTCGATTCCCCTTTTGAGTTCTGAGCCTATGAAGTTAGCTCCTCATTGACGAACCTGATCTTCCCATTTTGCGATCAGTTCTGGGCAATCTTCGGTTGCGTTCCCATTAGTTATACAGTGAGATCACCATGGCCTTCTTGGGTGAGGGCAGTCTCTAGCTAAGTGACCTTGTTCCTTGTAGTTGTAACACCTGCTCGACCCTCTTCCTCCATTTCTTCCTCCTCTGAATCCACCTCCAACCCCACTTTCCTTGACTCTTCCGGGTCCTTGGGGGGTTTCGTTTATTCTGAATGTTGTTCGATCTAGTCTTTCGGCCAATGCACCTAATGCTCTACATTGATTTGTAGCATGTGTTGTAGATGCACATAACTCACAATGTATTTTATTGGGCATAGTTGTGTACTTCTGCATAATAGGACATTGCCTTGACACATTCCCATGTGTTCGAAAAATATCAAAATACTCGGCTAGCTAAGATGTTTGAGTGCCTGGAAAGGTATGGTATAGCCCTAGTGCATGAAATGGTGGAGTCACAGATACTTGTGCAACTCCTCCTATTGGTCCTGGAGAGGGTCCCATCAGATTGTGAGGAGGTCCCATTCCCCTCATGCATGAACATTCATTTGCTAGATTCCCTTATGTGTAGAATCCTGTGTACCAAACCTGATGTCGTCCTGGTCTTGGTATGGTTAATTATTGAATCTTCTCTATTAGCCCCAATATTTCTCCCTGGATTTGTGACAAATTTGCATCCAATGGAGGCTTGGTCACCCTTAGACTCCCTGGATATCCTACCATGGATTCGATCTTCATTAACTGTTGCAAGGCATCTGTTAAGGTGGATATCCGCCATTGTGTTAGAGCAATTCTTGTCAGAGGTAGTAATCCTTGGATGTACCATTCCTTTTGGTGATATTCATGAATTGGATGCATTAACCTCCCGATAACATCTTTAAATTTCTGACTGTACTCCCAGGGATTCTTCTTCACTTTGTTGAATCTCCCGCAACCCAGAGAGAGCTTGTTGCTATGACTGAGGTAGTTTGAACTCGACGATTAACTTCAAACGGACTTGGGCAAGGGTGAACATTTCTCCTTGCACCCCTGGTTCAATAGCCTTCATGTACCATTTGAAGGCACAACCCCTCAAGGTATTCTGTAACTCTACTAACTTGTTTTCATCAAGAGTCCCTCTGGATATCCAGACGGCATCACATAGGAACCAATGTTACTCTACATCCTTGTACCCTTTACCCCAGAACTTTGGGTATCGGGTGATTGAGCTTCCCATATTTACATCCATTCTGGGTCTTACTGTTCCTATTAAAATGAAACCTAATGACCCTGGTTGTGATATTCCAGGGTATCCCAATATCCTCCCAACGTTTACACTTCCATACTGCGACTGACTAACCAGATGCGATGGAATAAAAATAATATAAGTATGCGGTATAGAGATTACCATGGGTATAGAGGAAACCTGTGGAATGGGTCATTCAAGGTTGGTTCCACTGATTTCTGGGCAGGTTTCTTTTATTTTTGGGGTCTCGTTTTCTTCCTCTTGAGTAGCCTTCTCGGCATGATTCTTGATGTTTCTTAATATCAGGGTTGAATCTTCTTGGTCTTATACAAGATCCAGACCTGCTTCATCTTCCCTTGCTTCTGCACACTCCTCTTCTCGTTCACTCACCTGGGGACTCCTTTCTCTCTGCGCTTCTCTCTGCTGTAATATTAGATTGGCCAATCTTTCTTGTCTTCTTACCTTCCTCAACTCTTCCTTCTTTCTTTCATCTGTTCCTCTTGATATGTTTTCTTTCCGCAACACCTTGGACTACTTTGCTTCTTTCTTTACCTTTCCGCGCCACTACTTCTCAACTATGGTGGATTTTTTCAAGGCTCACACATTTCTTAGATTCTTTTCTTGATCTTCCCCCATCTGTCAAATAACCCTTTCCCCTTCTCAAGTCACGATCCCACCCCAAAATCACCCTACCCTAAGCGTAGGTGTTTAGGCTGCCATTTCAATCGAGAGAATATTTATCATCCCCTCCTCCATCAAGAATGCTTTGATCCTTAGAGGAATTTCCCTCAATAGTCTTTCGCTTGCACCTTTCTTGAAATTTTTTTCTACCCATGAAAATGATTGGTGATTCTCAGTTGCAAATTCAATGATATATCCTTTCAGAGTCGTGTTAACCCAGAAATCAACTGCTCACGTAATCTGGTGATCCAACCGATGAAGTGATGCGATATTCTCTGTGTCCCACGTACATGTCTTCTTGGCACATTCTTTGAATACTAGAGATTCTTGTAGCCGATCTATCCAGTGGAGCGTTTCTTCCAAGAATTTTACCCAGAATATCTCATACTAGTCACTCAATCTTTCTGAGTAAAATATAGAATCTCTTGTAGCATTCATGCTTTTACCTCTCAACTCTGCTTCCTTCCATATCAAGGCATCACGATTTTGTTCCCACCATTTTCGAATATAATATCTATAGATCCACATAATCATTCTCCTTACAGATTCCATTTTAAAAGATAGGTCCCGACAACAAAACCATTTTGTTGGCGCAAAAGTGATCAGAGCAGGGTCCTTCTCAAGTTACCAACAAAAGGTACCGATGTAGTCTAGTGCGCTAGAATTTTCATCTTCCCAGGAGGGAATAAATCTTACTCGAAGTGAAACCAAGACAAATAATATAGGGAAGGGTAAGGAGAATACTCAAGTAGATCTCCAAAGCATCAAGATTTATATCGGACCTGCACAAGATAGCTTAAACCTGCCACAATCCTGAACATTTCCTAACTGAGAATGGGAAAAACAGAGTTGCAATGACGTTCACATGTAAACTATAACCATTTAGTAATATCATACATAAAATATAACGTAGCATAACATCCAATAGATTCAGAAGACTAATTACACGAGATATTTTCAAGAAAATTTGGGTCTCCCACTGTATTATCATATAACATGTTTTCTTCTCAAAATACAAGATTGGTTTGAGTTACAGATACAATTGGTCATGCCAAAGACAATCAACAAATGATTGGTACTACTGAGAGACAATGTTATCTCAGTCCCTTTCTCTTTCAAACACTATAGTACTACATGACTCTATTACATTATGAGTCTGGTTTCGAACCCATAACTCAAAACTTAGCTAAACTAACAACATGACCGATAACAACAATGACTCTAGCAACAACAACAACCCCAACAACTCTTTACAATCATATTTATCCCCAATATGTATAATCTGATCCAGGCTTGCTGGTTGAGAACATGAGAGTTATTTCTTATTCTTGATTCGGTTGCAACCTCTTTCTCCCAACTCTGGTGTTGTGCTATCCTTACAAATGTTACTTGTTCTAACTGTTTCTTGTTGCACATTCCTTTTCCTCTACTTTCTGTGCCTTCCTTTGGTCAGTTTTATAATTCCAAAATAGCTTGTACAACTTCTGTTTATCAAAACGAAGGGCCCAACATAACCTATGCTATCATACTTAGACTCAGTTCAAATAGATTTGAATTAACCGTGAAACCCAATCTTTCTTTATGCATGAAAAACTTTTAACTCATGATCATAATATAAAATGCCAAAAGACCTAATTTCTAATGAAAAGGGCATGAGTGTATATGATTCCAGTGACCCAGGTTCGAGCTTGTGAGGATTATTTCAAGATTAGAGTTCAAAACCAGTTACCTCTTTTAAAACCAATAAATCCAGGAGCAAGGCAAAACATTGGAGATGTAATATACCAGATATAAAAAGTATGCAGAACAAAAATAAAATGCTAGAAATGGCAGAATAACAACAATATAACCAGAAAAATCACCACAATAACACTGAAATGATATAAGAGTAACAACATAAATAACACTTTGATTCTAAGAGCAATGTTCATGGGCCTCTTCAAGGCGGAAACCTCCAGTCGAGCAAATCTCTATTACAATACTATCCAAGCTAGGGTTCACATACCCTCGACTCCTATTTATACTAAATATGTCTATCAAAAGAAGCATCTAGAGGAAGATCCTTCTAGAAGCGGAAGCTTCTATTAGGTCTTCTTACATTCGACTTATTCTATTTTATTGCAAGGCCTTATTAATTTTGACCTTTATTACATATGAATATATTGTTCTACCTATGTGCAGGTTAGGACCCTAACATGTCCTCCCCCTTAAAAAAACCTTGTCCTCAAGGATTGAGATGTGGAAATTGCTACAGAATGGTAGCTGGTTCCCAAGTGGAATCTACTGGAGTTGTATCTTTCCACTGGACTAACACTTCCTTGATGGTTCTCTGATGTAGGCGAAACTCACGCTGGTCCAAAACTGCTTGTGGCTGTAGCTAAATGGATCCTTCTTCGTCTAACTCGGGAAGGTTGGTTTGAATTTGGCACTTAGTTTCAATCACCTTCTTTAAGCATGAAACATGAAAAACATGATGTAGGTTAGAATGATTAGGAAAAGCTAACTGATAGGCCACCTGTCCCACATGCTTGAGAACACTATAAGGACCATAAAATTTGGGCGCTAGCTTCTGACAATGCTTGACCTTGAGGGAATTTTTCTTGTAAGGTTGCAGTCAAAGAAACACCTGATCCCCTTCTGCAAATTGACATTCAGAGAGACCTTGATCTGCTTGTTGTTTCATGCAATTCTGTGCCATGACCAAATTCTCTTTGAGGGTGCGGAGAATAGCCTCTCGAACTGTAAGCATTTGGTCAACCGCCTGGACCTTCGAGATACTAGGTAAGTATGAGAGAACTGAAGGTGGATTTTGTCCATATACCACTTCAAAAGGAGTCATGCATGTAGCTGTATGGTATGAAGTGTTGTACCACCCTTCAGCTAGGGGTAACCATTGAGCCCACTGATTTTGCTTTTTCGAGGAAAAACACCTTAAATATGTTTCCAAACACTTGTTGACAACTTTGGTTTGACCATCAGTATGGGGATGATAAGCTGTGCTGAGATGAAATTGGGTTCCTTGTAGCTTGAACAATTCTTGCCAAAAATTGCTGGTGAAAGTTGGGTCGCAATCAGAAACAATAGAATGTGACATGCCATGAAGCTTGAAGATCCGATCCATGAAAATTTGAGCCACCGTGGATACTGTAAATGGGTGTTGAAGAGAACAAAAATGAGCATACTTGGAAAGGAGATCAACAACCACCATGATGATTGATTTATTTCCCAATTTGGGTAAGCCTGTAATAAAATCCATAGAGATATCCCTCCAAATAGTAGGTGGAATCGGAAGCGGTTGTAGTGTGCTCGGAGATTTGACTGTTTCACCCTTGTTGTGTTGACACACATCACATTCAACAACAAAATTATGAATGTCTTGTTTCATAGCATCCCAGAAAAAAGAACGTTTGACCTTGTCATAGGTTTTGGTAAACCCAGAGTGCCCAACAGTGGGTGTAGCATGAAGCTTAGAAAGTACCATGGATTTAAGTTTTGATTATTTACTTAAATACAAACAACCTTTGTATTGAAGCTCATCATGGAGCCAAGAGTACCCTGGGGAAGCTGGAACATTGGACTGCAATTGTTGGATCAGATGCAAACTTTTGGGATCATGTAGCCATTCCTGGCGAACGGCTTGGAGACAATCTGGTACAATGAAGGAAAGAGAAAAAAGGGACCCGTCATCTTCATATTTTTGGGAAAGTGCATCCGCAACCACATTGTCTTTTCCCTTCTTGTAAATGATCTCATAATCATATCCAAAGAGATTAGTCACCCATATTTGTTTCTCCGGGGAGGAAATGCGTTGTTCCAGAAAATACTTGAGGCTTTGATGGTCTGTATTAATTTGGAAGCGTCACCCCAATAGATAAGGGTGCCACAGATCAACAACATGCAAAATAACCAACATTTCCTTTTCATAGATTGATTTTCCCAGATTTCTTTCAGAGAGTTTCTTGCTGGTAAAGGACAAAGGCTGACCCTCTTGCATAAGGACAACACCAATTCCTTTCCCTGAAGCATCACATTCCAAGACAAAGGTCTTTGTGAAATCAGGAAGGGCCAGGACTGGAGTGGTGCACATGGCCATCTTCAAGATTTGAAAAGCTTGAGCAATTGATGGAGTCCAAGTGAAAGAGTTATTTTTTAGGAGTGCAGTGAGAGGTGATGCAATCTTTCCATAATTCTTAACAAAATTGCGATAATAACCTGTTAAGCCCAGAAATCCACGCAAGCTTTTGAGAGTCTTTGGGGGAGGCCAGTCTTGCATAGCTTCAATCCTTTTAGGATCCACCCTGATGTTGTCCTTTCCAACCAGATGACCCAAGTACTTGACTTTTGAAGCGCCAAAAGAACATTTACACTGTTTCAAGAAGAGTTGGTGCTGAGAGAGTAGATGGAGAACTCGATCCACATGAGCAGGATGGGCTATCCAACTTTTTCTATAGATGAGGATATCATCAAAGAAAACTAAGACAAAATGATGGAGAAAAGGACGAAAGACACGATTCATGAGGTTTTGGAAGGTGGAGGGGGCATTACACAAGCCAAAGGGCATGACCAAAAACTCATAGTGGCCCTCATGAGTTCTAAAGGCAGTCTTGGGAATGTCTGCTTCTTTCATACATATCTGGTAGTAGCTAGAACAAAGATCAAGTTTAGTAAAGAAATTGGTGCCACTCAATTCATCCAAGAGGTCATCAATGACATGAAGAGAAATATTGTGTTTGGAGCTAAAGATCATTAGAAGGAAGCCCCCTCGAAGAGGCAAGTGAGCAGGAGAGGATCCCTTCCATAATAGATTACGTTGAAAGTGATGGTGCTGAAAGTTATGAGAATGAGAGGATTTTTCAGCTTCAATATGTGGAGGTGGGTCAGATAAAGGGTTATCTGTAGGGATATGCAACTTGGTGCAGAGTGTCGAAATGAAATATTCAAGCTAGGTAGTCAGGTCTTGTTTGATTTCCTCCAATGAGGACTGCATGGTTGTATTGATGGCGACAACATTGGCACTGAGTTGTTTCACTTCTTGTTGAGTCTTGGTGAAATTAGATTGCAAGGTATTGAAGCGAGCTTCCCTGTCTTGACTATGGGTATGGGCCATGATGACGAAGGAACAAAAATGGGGTGACAATCTGCGCTCTTAGATCGGAAGAGCGCAGATTGTCGAGGTAT
>JASDQU010014921.1:336737-361915 GCA_032191745.1 Picea mariana
TTTTCTGTGGCCTCTTCCTTTGATTTCCTTCTGATTTGATTTTTCTCAATCCAAGTCTTATCTAACAAAAGTGGGAAGGGGGCGCTGTCCCCAACAAACTTAATGACTTCAAATTCTTCTTCGGTCGATGGTCCATGAACAGTAATAGGTACATTAGTAACTCTTCCACATAAGGTTGTCATCTTACCCTTAAACAAGCCTATCCTTCCCAATGAAGGTACCACAGTAGGCTTCCCCAAAATTTCCCAAGTGTCTTTTGTCATAATATTCACTTGTGTTTCCTCATCCAAGACACAGTATATGTGGAAGTATTCTATTATTGCACTTATGTGTTGTTTTACTTTCAGGATCTCTGGTAAACTGACATATTTGTGAACATCCATCGTTTCTTTAAACTGTTCTAATGTAGTCTGAACTTCCTCTGACCTGTTCTCTTTATTAATTTATAACATGCTCTTAGTCTATTGACTTTCTTCATAGTTTTCTTGTCTTATGTTCATCCTTTCAACTTTAGCAATCATCCTTGGACAATCCTCAACCTCATGACCAACAATCTTACAACATAGACAAATAGGACCTGTGCTAGGGCATTCCTTAGAAAGATGTCCCGGTCTTTTGCAGTTATAACAAAAATTTGATCCTCTTTTTCTTTTAAACATTCCCTAACTTTTTCTGTATTGCGCACTAGGATCACAGTGCTGGATCTATAATCTTCATTTTTTTTTCTAGGTTCCTGCATCCACTTATTAGTCCAAAAACTCTTTCTATGCATAGGAATAACATATCTTTCTTCATTTTCATTAAATTTACTCAAATCAAATATTTCTTTCAACTGCACCCTAGCCTTTTGACTGCACCCTAGCCTTTTGACTAGGACATAACCTATTAAACATACTTAAATTCATGCTTTCTAAACAAAAAAATTCACTTATCTTTCTCTTGTCAAAGCACAAAGCTTACCTCTTTTAGGATCTTACCTCTTTTCTTCAGATCATCTTACTTTCCTAGTACAAATCTTTGTAAGTCAAGTAGACTACTGCGCACTTCAGCAACAGATCTATGCACATAGCTTCTCTTTTCTTTACTTCAGTTCCCAACAATCACAGTTTCAAGTCTCGACAATGGAACCATTTGTTGGCACAGGGGCATAACCAAGGTTCAACGCTTAACAATGCATCGACAAAACCTCGACCACCGACCCTTTCGGCAACACCTGTGAAGCAGGTGAGGTCTCACCCAAGGTAGAAGCAGGGGTGGTTACAGGACATAGGTTTCTGTAACTAGGCTGGGACACATATCTGTGATAATAACACTTCACAGAGTACTCTATTAACACTTAAAGATGACATGCATTAGTTTCTTCGCTTAATTAACACTGCAGGACTTGGTCAAAGATAGATCAGAGCAGTAATAGTGAATGATCGTATAACCTGAGCACTTGGCACTTAACATTATAAGTTAGATCTAGCATCCATTCATCATTAACACAAGTAAAGCACTAAGCAACAATAGATCTATCTATCATACATAATAATCAAAGAACTGAGTAGATTCATAATATAGATAACATAGTGCAAAGAAAACCAAAGACACAAGATATATGTGGTTCACCCCAGTGTGGGGCTACATCCACCAACCACTTTGCCTCTTTATTATTCGTCCATATCTTAAATTCATTCGCTCCTGTACACTAAGCCACAGAGACAAGATTTGCACCAGACATGAGATCTACGCACTGAGCACTAGATCCTCCTTTTGAAACTAGGTCAAGGCACAGAGCCAACTTCTCTACCAAGCACAAAGCCTTAACACATATACATTCCTTTGCACAAAGCAACTCAAACTACTTGCACTTAGCTCCCAAAAAACCTTCTTCGCTACTTCTACCATACATTCTTACTTATTTATAATTTTACAATCCCTTACAATAAGGCCTAAACATGGGAGAACCCATGGGCCAACATCCCATAAACCCTATTACAAAAACCATATAGGACCCCTTACTAGGTCCATATAGCCAGCAAAATCAGTGAGATCTATGATCTCCGCTCCGCCTATGTGCTCCATCTTCGAACATCGTGTCGAAGTCCAAAAGTGGGTCAACTATGACCAAGGTTTCTTCAAAACTTGGTCGAGGGCCAACGAGAACTAATGTGAACAATGGGCATGTTTAATTTTTGTGGATTGAAGCAATTTTTTGCGTTTGATTGCAAATTGTAGTAGTTTAATGACACTTTCAAAACTTTAAAGGGCCATTTCGTTGTCATAAAACTTTTATTGATGTAACATGGCTTTTGAAAGTTGATTTTTATATCTATTCCATTTTTATTTTACTTTGAAAAAAATGACATTTACCTACTTTTTGGCATCATAGGGATCATATATGAATGTGTTAATTTTTTATGGAAAAATGGTGTTTGAATTCAATACTCAATATAGGCCCCAAACATCCAAATTTGTGTCTTTTATTCGAGGAAATTGAAAATGGGATGCATGACCTTCTCTTGACATCATTTTTTGGAGTCCTTCTTTTTATCCCTTTACATATTCTTTGTGTCTCTTTGTCATTTTTTACATCCTCTCAGATAATTTTTAGTGTCACATTTACAAAGTTTTAGAATCTCTAGTGCACTTGTGGACATCCTTTTTGCATCCTGTTTGTGTCCTTTTTGCATCTCCTTTACATATTTTTTTCCCAATTTTGTGTTTTTTATAATGCATTGTAATGTTGTCCAATGGCCACATTTGTTGATGTTCTTAATGTCATTATGATGGCACATGTAACATTTAAAGTCATCACTGGCGGGGAGTTAATGTAAATCTAATGGAGCATCATTAGACTTATTAAAGTTCAATAATTCCAACTTGTGGGCTCTATGGATATCTTATGTGGTTCTTGTTAGTTAAAATAAGTGACTCTGTGGCTCTACGTTCCTTGTTCTAGATGGTTTCAGATTCATTATATGGAGTGGTCTTCTCATTATTGGGATGTGGTCTTTACTCATCCACAATGGATCGTTATTCATGTTCATCCATGGTGTGGGTTGTTGTGAACTCTATGCTTGATAAGTCTTGAGGGATTACTATAACTAAGTTTGGAGATGGATAAAATCATGATCTTTAGAGTGGATATTTCTACCATGTGAAGGTTTCTCCACTATAATCTCAATGTTGTTGTCTTTAGCCTTTCTCCTTTAGATTCACTTTATCTCAATGGGGTATGTCATCATTATTGATCAATGGTATCAAGTGTATTGCATTATATATCCTTCATGAGGTAATTATTTATGCCTAGGATATTATTTGTTTCCAATGAAAAAAATCATAATTTATGGTCATAAGTGAATGGATAATTACATTCTTAGGGCACCCACAACACTTGTCAAAAAGACAATATTGGAGATATCAACATTTTCTCAGCCTCAAAAATATCTAAAAACACATAGATTAGTTGTAAATATACTTCCTAATTAAAAAGGATCACACATATTTAATATATTAGAGTGTTATGTCTAGTCTTCTAGACTTTATACAAACTTATCAAAAAGAGATACACAAAGTTTTCTCCAAGGTAAATTATTAACAAAAGCAAGGACCCTATAAAGCTACAACTTCATAATAGACTTCAAGATAAAGAGTGAGAAGATGAGGTGAGGACATCAACCAATGATTCCTCTAGCTTCAATAATCCTTCCTCCACCTTTCGAGCCTCTTTTTAGAGGCCATCTGCCACCGTGCTTAATTCTCAATATATCTGTGTGTATGAGATACTTTGAAAAAGTCCAAAGATTTATTTTAGGCAGTCTACAAGAGGTCTAAGAGAAGCATTCTGAATCTGGCTAACACCTATCATCCAATTGATAACTAGTACAGAGTATCCAAAAACCTACAATCTTTCAATCCCATTTTCATTTGTCAATTTTAAGAGAAATCTTAATGTGAAGAATTCAACTGAATTGTTTGTACCTATTCCTAGACCCGCTTTAAATTGAATGAAGTGAAATTATGATAAGTTTAATATCCCTCCAACACAATAGAAATCACATGGGCCATGTTTGGGCCCATAAAAGAAACCCCATGGATATGAATTTTCAATCCTCGACTCCCCAATTTACCTCAAAACTCTATCTTTCAACACCAATTTGCATCTTTGAAATATACCATAAGCTTATGAGTACACTTGAAAATTTGGCTTATGAATGTCATTGAATAAGTTATCATCGTGGAAGAGCTAGATGCACAAGAGTACTAAACACGGAAATTCTCTATAAGATTTTAAATCCTTTTTAAACCAGTTTCCCAAACACTACTCAATAGTTGAACCACCCCAAACATTTGATTTACCAATGAATTTCTCACAATCCTTCCATATTTTCCTAGTATATGGACAGGGGATCATTAATGTCCAAAGTCTTCCTTTTCTCCCCTACATAAATAAAAAATACTCGAACCATTGTTTCCTCTTTTAAAAATCATATCCCATGTCAATACCTCGTTGTTAAGAGCCAACCATAAGAATACCTTTGTTTTTTGGGGGGCTTTAATTTTCCAAAATTTTGACCACCACTAGACCTATACCTATACAACACCAAAAATCATGACTTTGTACCCAAGCGTAGTAGAATAAATCCCTAATGCCTTGTCTTACACCCAGACAATGAGATAGCCTCGTCCTTAATTCTTATGAGACCCTTTCTTAACTCAAATATCCACATATTCCACTTATCTTTGCTATTCCCCTCTAACTTCGATAACTTTGTTGTTAACCATCGTTGTGACTAGATATAAGTTTTGGTAAATCCTCTACTTGATTTAAATAATACATACCTTGACCTTGTAAATGTTCTATGTCCTCTTGATGTAATATTACTACATTCCCACACCCCATGATAAAATTAGCTCCCAGTATCACTTGGTCCCCACTTCCAACCCTCCATGATAAGTTGTTTTCAATAATAGGAAATGATAGAATTAGAGATTTCCACTGGTTTGACACATTCTTTATTTTATTCCATGGGATTTTTAATCTAGTCCATAGATGAACTAAGGGATATATACTTATGCTATGTTACTTTCTTCCAAAAACTCTCTTAAGTGAACAACTTCCACAAAATTTTTGTAGCAAGATATGTCCCAAGCAAATGTTTGTGCTTTAAGCCCCATCCACCCATGTCCTTTGGGTTAGTTATATCTATGCATTTAGCTAGATGAATCCCTTGAGTATCATTCTTGCCTTTCCATGATAAATTGAAACAAACTTTCCCAAAACTTTCCAGTATTCCTTTTTGGAATGAAAGCAGGTGAATGGAAATTCACAGGAATTACTTCCAAAATAGACTTAACTAGTGTCAATATTCCACCCCTTGCAAACAATTTGTTACACCAATGGAAAATTCTACCTCAATCCTTTTAGTTATCCAACCCCAATGTTTTTTACCATGAATATCAGGCCTAAGGATGAAAGTGAAATACTTTAGAATTGCTTGAAAATCTAAAATTATATATGTAAACAAAGTGGCTAATATTTGAACATCTTCCTCTCTCAACCTACAACAACTAAACGTAGATTTTTGTGCATTAAATTCCATCCCAATGACCATGTAAAAAATATGTAGTGTCTCCTAAACCTTCCTAGATTCCTTCATAGATCCATTTAAAATAACAGTATATCATATACAAATAGAAGATGGGTTAAAAGAACATAATCAATCTCTATACCTTGTAAACTCCCTCTCCTTTTTTCTTCCATGGAAACCCTACTAAGCTCTTCAACTACCAAGAGGAAAAATAAGGGAGATAAAGGAGAATGTTTCCTTAATCCTCTAGATGGCTTGAAGAAGACTAAGGTTTCCCCATTCATCAACAAAGCAGAGTTCACAGTTGAGACACATCCCATGATATCATTAACAATAGAGAGATTAAACCCTACATGAATCAAAATTAATCTCAAATACAACTAATTTGTTCTTCCATAATCCTTTGATAGGTCCAACTTAATTACCATCCTTGACTTCTTTTTATTCTTCATGCATTAGTACATTGGGCCCATTTTTCAACGATTTACTGACACATGTTTGTCGCCACAACATCACAAGTATGACGAATGTAACAACCATTTTTTCTTCACATCACCTTCATCACAATTATGAAATACAAGAGTGCGTCACAATACCAAAAAACAGATCCATCGTAAGAGCGACTAATGTGCCCCAATCAGTTCATCCCAAATTCATCACGTTGTCGTCGAATGATTGGCAAATTTTCGTCGTAAGAGCGAGCAATTATCGACGAATTTTCCCTGGTAGTTCATCAAAATCACATCACATGGTCGTCGCTAGTATGTCAGAAGATCGATGTTTGAACTTCGTACAAGAGACTAATTAGTGATGAATGTTTCTTGGTATTTTTGTCTCCAATACGTCGGTCTAGCGACGAACAAATGGCAAAGCTTCAACGTATCTTCCACAATATATAATCACATTTCCATCGTAAGATCAACGACTCACCGACAAAAATGTTGTATGTCCGACATTTTTATCCGAGGAGGGAAAAACCACTCTAGTTGAACCATCAATGAACTGGGTTGTCGATGGTTTGACGAATGTCTATAATATATTTGCATGCATATATAACACTTCCATTGAATACAAATAGAGTACGATTCATGTTGTGTTTTGACCCATCATGCAAATAGAGTGAAGGCTTCATTGGACATCCTATTATTCTTTGAGAAGCTTCACACTTACTAATGATTATTTAGTTAGAGTAGGCTGATCCATAAATAGGTAGAATAAGGATGTTCTACCCAGGGATGTTTTTTCCTTGTGATTTTATTCTGAATGGTTAATCTCCACGTAGGGACGTTTTTGCCTTGTGATTTCCACAAGGCCATGCAAGATGCTATTGGTGATGGAATTGTTTCTTTGGCCTCTAAATTTTTCACTATTGGTCAAGTCTCTAGAAAAGTATGTGGTTCATTAGGAGAAAACATAATTTTTGTAACAAAGTCTCATTCTTGACACTATCATTTCTACATGGGAGTCTATGGAGTGGGAAAGGGACATTGAGCAACAAAATCATTATATTGCAAGTTTATTTTAACAAAGCACATGTGATGCAACCCCCCTTCACTCCTGGGGATTCTGCAACCTCTCGGTCAAGGATCTTCAAAATATCGAACCGAATCGGCTCTTCGGGCCTTCAATAGACCCTGAATAATTGACACACAGGTCCCTTTTCTCCTAAGGTGCAGGTCCTATGTAACCTGTGTTCCCTTTTGTTGGCACTCTTGGCACTTCAATTTGGTGCTCACTAGCTCCTCTTGTGATCTAGAATCGGATCTAGGAGCCTGACAGGGCTCAAAAAGGCTAAAAAATGAAAGTTCTTATAATTGGATGAAACCAATTTCATTGAGACCGACTCATCGCGCTGATTCTGGCAGTATATTTACTTTCTCAAATGGACGTTGTATGCGAGAGTTATCGCACTCTGACCGTTTTCCCAAACAACAAAAAAGTCAATTGGTCAACTGGCAAAAGTCAATGATGATGTCAGCATGACGTCCTGCTGATGTCATCATGTTGACATTAGCAAAGTGACATGTGGAACAAGGGTGACTGGGCAGTGACAGAGACCAATCAGAGTTAGACACGTGGTAAAGTTCATGAAAATGAGGTGGTGCCACGTGGTACCCAGTTAGTGTTGAATGGCATGTTTCAAAAATGTTTTAGGGTCCATGGGTTTTGAACCCACGACCACCACCAAGCCCAAGCACCCTAAAAAAGAGCCCTTTTACCAATGCGCTACATTGTTACTTATTAAATGAAACAAGTTTAAATTTATTTAAAATTGCATATATTGTATGAGGGCGGAAAGGGGCTAGGGCTAAGCCCCAGCCCACGGGTGTATGTTCTATGCGACCACAGAGTTTGGGGCGCAGGGGCCATGGATGAGGGCGCACTCTCCACCATAAGAATAGGGTTAAGACCATAGGCTAGGCGCGAGGATAGGGGGCGCGTTCCTATGGAATGGCGCAACGTGACCAAGGATTTTGGGATGAGGGGCCAGCGCACAGCCCTTCGGGCTAGCGCTTGGCCACCTGTCTATCCATATGGCCTTCAAAGGGGGCGCGCACAGGAATAAAGGGGATAAAATCCCAAATATATATGCAAAGTGGGTTTTTATCCTAATGTTTTGGATTTTTAATTGGTTTGGGCCTGTAATTAGAGGATTTTGCCCATTTTTGGGAGATATTGGGCATTTTTGGAGGCCAGATTTTGGGAGGAGGTTGGGGAATGATAACCAACTTTAGATCTATATAAACCAGGCCTGTTTGAGGCCATGGAGGATAGTCAAAGTAGAGTTATGCTGAAGGGAAGCCAAGCCAAAGTCATTTTTATGTAGGGAAGCTGTTGAGGAGCAGACGCTTGCGGGCCATTTATGGGAGCTCCGGTCATCCGTTTTGCGTGTCGTTTCTTATGCTGGGTTCTAGAGATCTGGAAGAACATGACCCGATCATTATTGTAGCCTAATGGCATTGCTGCGATGTACTTTTTGAGCTTTGAACAGAAATAAAGAAGCCTCCCCCACTGAGACAACGACCCAAAGACGTAGGCAATTTTGTACCGAACTCCGTTATCAATTCTCTTGTTATGGTTTTCTATTCTTATTGCTTCAGTTAAGATCTGTATTTTGTATTATGGCTGTGACATATTCTCTCATATTCATCCTCTTTCATTAGCTTCTTAAATGGTTAGTAATCACATGCAATTAAAAACTCAACCACAGTCATTAAAAGATCTTTTGGGTTCATCTTGCTAGGCCCCTCTCCTTATGATACCTCAAGTTATGACCTAGGGCTTACTCTCTTTAAGTGCTTCATGGCTTTAGGCTTCAACCATTTTACAACAACTGCAACCTTTTCTCCCGAACTCTGAACTGCGAAATTACCGGGCGAGATCTATGGCTCGTGCTCCTCCCATAGCCAACAACTATGATATGCCTTGGGACTCCGACCTTCGGAAGTCCAGAACCTCCTTTCACCAAAAATTTGGAGTGCTAAGTCTCCGAAGTTCACAATTCGATGCCATTTGTCCTTGGCCTCCAAAGGCTTAGATCTAATTGAGCTTCGCCCGATTCTCATCTTGCAAACCCTTCGAAGTGGTTATCCTCCAAATCAAAGGATATCCTGACACCTGTCCACTTCCGATGGATGAATTTGATGAGCTTCGACACTCCCGACTCTCTGGGAGTTTTTCACACTCTACCCTCGCTTCTTCCTTGAAATTCTCTTCTTTTGAAGTGTACGGATGTCTGCCACATATCATTTCTAGATCCAACGATATGGATTTACTTCGCCTCTCGCGACTTCGTGAAGGTTTCTCCTTGATCCACATAAATCTTCAAGAGTTCTTCCTCATGAAATATCCTAATCTTTTGCCATCTATTCCTCAGGATGATGGATGGTTTCGAATGGATTTGGAACTTAGGTACTTTGCGAGTTTTCTCTCCTATTCACTTTCAAAGGATTTTAAGGCTCTTGCACTTTACCTGGACCCAACAGTGGTTGGTCCTTCATGCTTAGATCTGATGGCTATGATATTTTCTCCTCTTGCACACTCTCCTTTGGGTGTCTGGACGTGGGATTCGACAGTCTAGATCTCTCTCCTGTAGCTGATCCGATGGCTACTACAAATTCCTCCTCTTGAGCTTTGGCTTTCTCTCGAGATTGGGAAAATTTGTAAGTGTTCAAAGGTTTTGGCCCTTGAACCTTCTCCTACGAACCCGACTACTGGGTCTCATCTCCACTCCTCCTCCTGATATTTCAAACTTGAATAAAGTTCATCTCCGGCGCACACCTTGCACTCTCCCTTCCGAGCTTATGCCAATGTAACTTGACCTTGGCTCTGGCGCACACTCACGCTCTACTTGCAAGATCGCACTGTCTTTCCCCAAGCCTTACAATTGCTTGGATTTCTAAAGGACTCGACCCTCTGCTTCCTCCAAAGGAATTCTTGCGCCCTCCTGACACTTAACACTCGTCCTCCCGATATTTTGAACTTGGAATAAGTTCTCACCTATGTGCACTCCTTGTGCTCGACTGAGCCTTCAAGAGGCTTTAGAATTTCAACACTTTGTCTAAGTGTTGGCATGGTGCACTCCTTGCACAGGTCCTCCTCCTGCTTCCTGAAATCCTTCAGGTTCACTGATGCATCTCCTACATCTGATAAATTCATGCTTGTAGATCTATCCTATAGAGTGTTCAACAACTCCATTTCCTTCAACTCCTCCAACACTTCAAAATGTGTTGGTCCTATGCACTCTTTGCACTTTCTCGAAGAACTCTTTGCTGAGCCTTTCTTTTAGAGTATTCAACAACTATGAAGTATTTCTCCTTCAGTAGAGTTCCAGAGTGTTCAGAATCTCTGGGGTGTCTTATCATTGACACTTCTCTCCTCTGAACTTGAAATAGAGTTCACCTCATGCATATTTGCACCTGCTTAATGCCCTCCTGGCAGAGCTTCCCAAAACCTTCAACAATTCTGGCTGTTCTTTTTCCTGCATAGACTTTCCCCTCCAAGGTATTCAGTAACCTTGAGGCTCCTCTCTGAATATGTGAATTGTTCTGGTGTGCCCTCCTGGCACGTTCTCTTCTGAATTCGACTTGAATTTCAAATGCACACTCTTTGTGCTGGCTCACAGAGTTTTGGATACTCTGTCATGCACTCCTTGCATTTATCTTGAAAGAACCCAGAACAATTCCAAAAACTCACAGATAGAGAATTATATCTTTATCCTGTAGATGAAATCTAACACATACACATCTACAACCTATACACACAGATAACATTCAAATGCATTCATAAAACACATAAACACATAGATAACTCATAGGAAGGAAAAACTACTCTTTGTATTAACATGAATGTTTGTTTACAATGGGTGTAGTCTTGGACTASAACTGAGTCTCTTCTCTCTCCTCTTTCACTCTATCTTACTTATGAAATTYGATACCAAGATATTTTTACAAAAGAGGGGCTCCTCGAGCCTTCCCTCCAACTACTCTAGTGGTGTCTAATCACCATTTACAATGCCTAACTACTGAGGCAAKTTACAATGAATGAACATTTACTTTATCAGATCTGAGGCGATCCTCACGATATGTACAATAATTTGTCTATACACAATGTATTCCATGTAYCATTTCTTAAGAAATATATGCCTGATGATAATCATGTTATTGATTGGAATGTGATTCAGGTGGAGCAAGAAAGTGATTTTCAAGTGCATTTGGTATGCATTATGGACTGAAAAATCAAACAGCTCCGGAATCGAGTGATAGGGCTTGTAAAGGTCCAATGGACCTAGACGGTCCCGAGGACACAACTTGGGAGCATGAAGATGTTATGTGAGAAGAATACCCACATCTTTTTGAAGGTTTTTGAAAACTCTTGCGGTAATATGTAAATATAGTGCACAGAGGACAGTGCATAAATAAAGGGAGAGGATTGTAATACCCCAAGGCCGAGCCCCTGTTGAATTGTAATGATGTTTAATGATGTTGTAGGTTGGTGAGACAAAAATTTATAAGCTGGTAGGCTTATGTGTTTATTAGGCCGGAGAGCCTAGATGCAAAGGCCAATAAGCCTATTTTTGTATATGTAATTCTGCAGATCATTAATAAAATACATCGTTGTGTATAGACCAACCAAGAAGAAAGAGTTATGGGGGACTAAGCTCCACTAGGAAGGGAAAGGGAAGGGGGATGAGAGGTTAGGAAAAAGGGGCTAAGCTTGAGGGCTTAACCTAAGGGAATGTTATAATATATTCCTAAAAGACTAAGGTTGGACATAACCTATTATCCTAAGTTCCTTTGGGGATTGGAAGGAACTCCAAGTGGAGAGGAACAAGCTCCTAGAGATCCAAGTGTCATCCAGGATGCATGCAGATTTATGTGCGAAATTCCATCGTTGTGGGGGTTCGCAAACCATTCTTTCCATCTTTTTCCCCATTCACTCATGCACTGAGCAGGTACACAATTAGCCACTTTCCACCATTTTGAGCCCTTTTCCATCATGAGCCTCTGTAACTTGCATGCACTGGTATTTTGTTGAGCCATACCGTGCCTTACCCAATTTTTCGACTGTGGTTATGTGTTGGACTTAAGAGCTGGAAAAAAGAAGCAGGTTGTCAGACCTGTGGTTTGAAGAGGTGGGTTGTCAGGCCCATGGGTTGAGGAAGTAGGTTGTTAGTCCTGTCAGCAACTCTCTCCAGGTGAGAGAGATTTTTGGGGAAGTGATTTCTCCTGGAGGGAGTTTAGAAGCAGCTACAGAGCTCTGCGAATTCATGATCCGACCTGTTAATGAAGCACTGGAAGGGAAGTGGAGCAGTCGATGGACTATAGAACAATGAAGGTGTATATTCCCAATGTGGTATAGGCATGTGGGGAATGAGAGTATGTGAGCAGTGGGCGTAAGTAGGCTCCTTGGAGGGAATCCTTCTTGTTACATTGTGTAGATTTTCGTAATGTCGGCCTAGCCTAGGATTTCCTTTACCCTAGGTGGATTTTAGTACCAGCTTGGGGGTGACCCATTGTTGATAGCTTGGAGCAGTGTCGTCTAAGGTTGAGAGGTTCTTGGAAGATCTTGATGTAGTTGGTCGTATTCTCATAAAAGATAAGTACTAATTCTATGTTAATTTTACTAATAATCCCTTGTGTTTATTGCATGTATTTGTTTATTTTCACTTCCGCATGAATCTATGTATGAGAAACATATCTATATCTATTAAATTTTCATTATATATATATATATATATATATATATATATCAGAGTTTGAACATAGTAGAGATGAATTTGGTAGCATGTTCGGCCCTGGGATGGCCGAGGGGATGTTACAATATGGTATCAGAGAAATTTGGTTTTGAAGTAGTTGTGTGTCCCTGGACAGGGTGGTCGAGGGGATGTTACAATATGGTATTAGAGTAGTTTGGTTTTGAAGTAGTGGTGTGTCCCCGACCAGGGTGGCTGGGGAGACGTTACACTTTCCCTCTGTCGATCCATATCTCCAACCGAGTCGACGTTGAAAAAGCCATGTAAATTTAATTTACCATTGTCACCTCCAAGTCTTACTTGGTAGCATATAGCGTAGTCCTTCATGCCACGCAAACACCTGAATACTCTCTTCAAAATTGTCCAGTTCTCCTTTCTAGGTGTCAACATGTACCTGCTCAACACTCCCACTACATGGCAAATGTCTTGTAGAGTACATACCATCGCATAGATTATACTACCAAAAACACGTGCATAGGGAACATGTGCCATGTCCTCTATTTATTCTCATGTCTTTGGAAACTGTTCAACAATTAGCCTTGCTCCCACAGGAATTGGCGCCTTCACTGGATTGCAATCGTACATGTTGAAACGTTTAAGAACTGTTTCAATATACTTCATTTGATTCAACTAGAGCTTTATAGTGGCTCGGTCTCTCTTACTCTCCATTCCCAGAATGAAGTTAGTTGCACCAATATCCTTCATGTCGAACTTGGAGGATAGTTACTTCTTCACATCCTTTATTGTGTCCTTGTTGTTTCCAATTAGCAACATGTCATCGACATACAAAGCTACATATATGAAACACCCACCTTCTTCCTTGGAATATATGTAGTGATCAACTTTACTTCTCACAAATCCAAAACTAAGGATGTATGTTTCAAACTTCTAGTACCACGTGCTTGGTGTTGGCCCAGCTTGGTTATGGAAGTAAGCAAAGATTAAGGGAGAAAAGGCAAAATGTGAACCGCGCGGAAGACACAATGACTGATACTGGGTCGAAGTGAGAAAAAGAGAAGAAAAGATGGAGCGAAGAGAAAGCAAGCCATTGGATGAGGATGTCAAGGATGACATATCAACAAGGAAGAAGGATCATGGACAAATCAACAAGCAAAAGAAGATGTCAATAGATGCTTTGAAGCAACGTGTGTTAAGGAAGGAAAGACAGGCTGACGAAACCCTGAAAACATGGGTGAAGTTGACCTAGGGTTTTGGTATCTAGGTTTTTGACACTTAGGTCTTAACCTAAGGGTGTCCGAGAGATATTGTAATGTATAAATAAAGGTCTAAAGGACCTGGGATGGGTTGGTTCTAAGTTGGGTGAGAGTTCATTGTTATTGTATGATTGAGTGAATATTACTGTGTGAGAGAGAAGTGTTGAGTGAGGGAGCCTTCTATTATTGTAAGATCTTCAGCTGGGTGTGAAGATCAACCCTGCAGTTGGGTGCGCAGGGAGGGGAGAGAAAGAGAGAGAAGAAGAGAAGATCTGCTAGCTAAGAGCATAGATAAGAACTGTATGCTTCCATCTTAATATATCATAAAACATAGTTCTGTGGATGTAGCCCTAGGGAGAGGGTGAACCACACATATCTTGTGTTATGTGTGATTGATGATGTGTTCTCTTTCATTTTGATATGCTACTATTTTTATATTGTGTTAGATCTGAATGTAACTTGCGCAGTAGGCATAAGGAAGATAAAGGATAACTAGGTGGTTGTGTGTTATTGTTATGAATCCACTCTGCATTTGCTTTGGTTGTAGACATCTCTGTCCTGCAACCCCCCCATAGCTACTTTGGGTGAGACTGCATCTAACTCGCAGGTGTTTTCGAAAGGGCCAATAGTTAGGGCTTGTTGGTGCGCTCTTGGAGCCTGAACCTTGGGTCTGCCCCTGTGCCAATAAATGGCTTTGTTGCCAGGACAAGAATCTTCTTGAGGGAATGTCAAGGTGGTTTCCATCAAAGACAAAGATTTAGAAGTGGATAAAATATCAAGAAAAGGACTTTGCTAAAGCCCAAAACAAGAACCCTAATCTTAGTACAGAGGATTGGTTGGAAAGATATATCTTTACTGATATACACAAGATTTTCTTAAGAGGAATCCATCAGGAGATATATAAGTGGCTAGCTAGGTTAGCATATACCCAGTTTGAAGTCAGACTTAGACCACCTGTGGTTTTGGACATCTACGCTGATCAAGAAGGTCAAGAGAGTTGATAACACCGTGTCAAGAATAGTAGATCACTGGTTTGATAACACCATTGGAGGGTATATCACTGATTTTGTTGTTGACAAAGTGTAATCATATAGCCAAGCAAAGAGATATTTATTTAAGGGACCTAGAGGAAAATTTTCATATTTTCTGAAGTTGAAGATCAAGATGCTATTTCATGAGAAGAACATCTTGAAGATACAGTAATCGGTAAGATTGGAAGAGCTAAATGTTCAAAAATCTAGACAGTGACAACGAAACAGAGGCTGGACATATGCGTAGTGGGAAACTATTCAGAGAAGTTCACCTTGCGAACCTATTTAAGAAGAACTACGGAGATGAAGGGTTCTACAGTGGAGAAGAGGCAGATCTAATAGACGAAGAGCATTCAAAATTTGCTAGGACAGAGGAACCTCGCAAAGAAGAGCCAGAAACTTCAAGAATTACACCGACTTTCAAAGTAAGTACTATTATTCTTCTTGTTCAACAACGTTAAGTAACCAGAGTAACCTAAGTCATCAGAACGCTCAAAGCACTGTCACCAGCAGTCCACCACATACTCAGTCAGGAAACCTAGGAAGATCTATGGCAGATGAGATGAGGTTACCCACCTTTAGAGGAGATGGATCTGAAGATCCTAATCAACACTGGTTTCTATGTGAGGCTATGTGGAGTATTAAGAATATCACCGACGAAGCTGTCAAACGAGCTCAGTTCAACACTACCCTAAGAGATCACGCACTGAGATGGTACATGAAATTTGTCCAAGGAGCTACACCTAAATCGCTGAATACCATTAAGACTGCGCTAACTGCCGAATTCAAGAAACCTAAATCATAATTGCAGTGCATTACAAAACTAAAAGAAATCAAGCAGAGAACAACTAAACCTGTGTGGGAGTTTGTTCAGAGATTTAAGACCTTGACAGGCCATTTGAGTTTTCATATCCCAGATGAGCAGAACAAGGAATGGTTCATTTCTTCCCTCTTGCCACACATCAGAGTTCCTCTGATGCAAGAAAAGATTACTTCATAGGCCGAGGAATTGGAGATCGCCATGAAATTAGAATCAACCCCTATGGGAGATTCCAGCTTAGGTATGAGTCAAATCTTGAGTCAACTAACTAGTTTGTCTCTACAGGTCGAAGATATGAAGAAAGACAAGGGAAAACATAAAAGAGAAGACATCTAGTGTATCAGATGCAAATCAAAAGGCCATGAAAATGAACAATGTCCTTTATTTCAGGAATACTTGGCCTCTGGACCTCCAAGCCCTTTGAAGCAAGTTACCCTACCCTGGTGCGAGGTATGTAGAAATCGACATCGCCCTGTTGAATGTTACTATCTGCAAAAATATGTCTAGACACCCACAAATCTATATTTCACATTTTGTAAGTCGGTAGGACATGATGACATGGATTGTAGGGCTTACGATCTCATGCATGAAAGATCAAGGGATATATACAAAATTCAAGGTGAAGTAAAACAATAAGGAAGCACTACGCAGTATAATTCCCCTGGGAGAGGAAACTTCAACCCTTGAGGTGGATTATGAGGAAGAGGAAGAGGAGGAGGTATGGGACTAGGTCGAGGACAAATCATCTGTTATAACTATGCACAACCAAGACACTTGGCAAGGCACTGTCAGAACCCTTGTACCACTTGCAGCTACTGCAACTCATTCGAGCATGTTATTGAGGAATGTCCAGCATTGTTGGCTAAGCTTAAGGAGAAACGAGGAGGAAATCAACAAATACAACTAATCAAAGAAGAACCTCATGAAGTAGATCCCAGAGTCACTGTTATCACATGAGGAGGCGCTATTATAGGAGAAGACAGAGTGATCCAAGGAAAGACTACAAAAGAATCAGGAGTCAGGAAAGTTGCAGAGAAGACACAAGAATTTGACCCAAGAAAAGAGAAGTAGATATTTGAGGAAGCAAGAAAGGAATTCAGAAGAGATCAGGCTTCTTCATCAAATCTTTGACCATAAGTAAGAGAATATGTAATTCCTCTGGCATTTGATCAGTCTACTTCACCCGGAGAAGGAAAAGAGGTGAGCAAACTTGTCAGTTTCTTGTATTCATGTATTGAGTTGATTAAAGATGAAAAATCCATACAAGAACTACAAAATTTGGTCAGACAGTATGACATAGGAAGGGTAGATCCTTTGCTAAATAAAGTAGTACATCAACTATCCAAGAAGAGAAGGACAAATAAATAACTACACCTTAATTCTCAGATTGGAGAGTACGATATAGACTATGTGGTCCTCGACTTAGGGTTGGAGGTCAATGTCATGACGAACCAGACCTGGGCACTGATGGGAAAACCTAAGTTGATCTATTCCCCTATCAGGCTTAGGATGGCTAATCAACAAGCTGTAAGCCCCTTTGGAAGACTGGAGTGTGTCCCCGTGGACATCGATGGAGTAAGGACGTTTCCAGACTTTGAGGTGATTGAGATAGTTGATGATAGTTGTCCTTACCTTGCGCTGTTAGGAATTGGTTGGGATTTCAATAATTCCACTGTGGTTGATTTAAATAAAATAAGAATGATGTTTGAAAGAGATGGCCTTAGGGTTATTGCACCTTTAGATCCTGATGAAGGTCAGAGATACACAAAACCCATCAGAGAAGAAGACCACGCATATGAACTAGAAAACATATACAAATTGACAGCCAGACAACAAGACTACATTAATCCTACAACAAATGAGAATTTGAGCTGGCGAAGTGACAACGCATGCTCATAAGATTCATAAGAATCACTGGAGAACTGGAAAAACAAAATGTACAAAGTATCTACAAGGAGATGTGCTAGATTAACCAGGGAAGTCTGCTGGATCGACACAACAGTAAGTAACTTGCCCACCTTTGATGGTCTGAATCATTTAGAAGCATTCTTGTTGGACTTTGAAGAAATTGTACCACTACCATAAAGACTGTTGGCAATGGATGAGGCCCTCAAATCAACTCCAGCGAGATGGTGGGGGAGACACAAAAACAATATTACAGGCTGGGTACAATGTCGCACTTTGATGACAACGTGATTTTCAGAGAAAGTCGTAGGCTGCAAAATTAGGTACATAGGTCAATGTTGTCCGAAGGACCATGTGTGAAGTTGTGAGGAAGACTGGAGCAACATTCCTCAAGAAAAATGGCTACACAAATTCATTAACACACTGGACACAACTCCCATCAACTGGTATCTTCAAGCAAAACTGCGCCTCATCACTGCAGATTGGGAAAGTATGACCCATAACTTTGTAACTACCTTTTTGTTTGAAAGACAATATCCTAAAGTAGATCAAGCATTACAAGTTGTAAGACATAAAGTGTTCTAGGAGGCACCTAGCCTTTTTTTGGAGCAAGAAGAGGATGAATGGACTATGCCTCTTCAGAAGTTACAAGGCTGTTACAATATCAATGCTGCTGAAGATGATGATCCTAGGAATATGAACATCGCAGAAAAAAAAGGCCAAAGAGATGTAGAAGAACCAGGAGTTGAGCTACCTTTCATTGGACAGCTGATCAAGATCAAGAAAGTCAATATTGGAACAGAGAAAACATCGAAGCTTGCAAATGTTGGAAACTATTGGGATGCTGTCACTATTGACAGGATCACAGAATTACTGCATGAATATCAGGACTTGTTTCCAACCAATTTCACTGATATGAAGGGCATTAAAGGGCCCATGAGAGAGATGAGGATCCCTTTGAAACCATATTCAAGGCTAGTCAAACAAAGACCCTACATATTGAACCCTAAATATAAGGAGAAAGTGAAGATCGAGCTTGACAAACTGCTCGAAGCAGGAATCATAGAACTTGTTGAAGAATCAGAATGGATTAGCCCTATGGTGGTACAAGATAAGAATACAGGAGAAATCGAGATCTGTGTATATCTTAGGAAGCTGAATGATGTCTGTTTTCATGACCCATTACCTACACCATTTATTGATGAAGTGTTAGATAATGTAGGAGGACAAGATGTATATTATTTTACAGATGGATTTTCAGGATACCATTAGATCTAGATTGCCAAGGAAGATCTCCATAAGACCACATTTGCAACAGAATAGGGATCCTACCAGTATACAGTGATGCCATTTGGATTGAAGAATGCCCCAGCCATATTTTTTAGGGTGGTGGTCGAAGCATTCAAGTAGTTTTTACATAAATTCCTGGAAGCATACTTTGTTGATTGGACTGTTTTCAGTATTTTGCAAAATCATATTGAACGTTTAAGACTAATGTTGGATAAGTGCAGGAAATGTCAGATTGCCTTGAACTTGAAAAAGTGCATCTTCTTTTCACCCTTTGGAGTGCTTCTGGGCCATATTGTGTGTAAGCAGGGATTGCTGGTAGATCCATCCAAGATTGCCATTATAGTTGATCTACCCCCTCCTACTTTAGTCAAGAAGTTGCRCACTGCGCTGGGACATACTGGATACTACAGGAAGTTCATTGAGGGATACACACATATTACATCACCCATGGAGAAGATTTTAAAGAAAGATTTCYAGTTTCATTGGAAAAAAGAATGCCAGCAGAGCTTCAACACGCTGAAACATAAAATGGTTGCTGCCCCTATCCTGGTTTTTCCAGATTGGAGCAAGGAATTTCACGTGCATGTCGATGCATCTTCTATTTCATTAGGAGTTGTGTTAGCACAACCGGGAACAAGAGACATCGATCACCCATTATCCTTTGCTAGCAGGAAGCTATCAACAACTGAGATTAATTACACCATAACTAAGAGAGAAGGGTTATCCATGGTGTATGCACTGCAGAAGTTCCACCACTACTTGCTGGGAGGATAGTTTAAAATGTTTACTGATCACTCCATGTTGAAATACCTAGTCAACAAGCCAGTGTTGGGGGAGAGAATATGCATATGGATTCTGCAATTTTAGGAATATGATTTTGAGATCGTGGTTAAGCCAGGAAGAATGAACAAAGGTCCTGACCACTTGTCGAGGTTGGAACATGGAGAAGAGCCTACTAGTTTGAATGATACACTGCCAGATGCACAGTTGTTGGCCATTAGAAAAATTGATGATCACTTCGCAGAAATAGTCCAGTTCCTGTCAACAGGAATGACACCTAGTGAATATGCAATCACTCAGAAGAAACAACTAGTAGTGCGTGATGCAAAATTTTCACTTATAGCTAGACAACTATACAAGATGGGACTTGATGAGATATTGAGAAGGTGTGTTATGTGTTATCACTCTCTAAATTCCCAGAGGTTGTTATGAGGTAAAAAGAAACTTATCATAGGTAACCTTAACCAACCGCTTTGAAACTGGAAGCTAGCCCTACCAGTTTCAGAGAGGGATCTCTCTGTGAGTTCTAGATTTGTTTGAGTGTTCAAAGATTTTAGGTTAGTTAGAAAGAATATAACCGAGTTGTTTGTATTGTTTTTGAATGAAGTGGATGAATATCAATTACGCTTCCATTGGGCTATGGGGTCTGTGTTTAAAAGATAGAAGTTAAAGACAACTTTACAAGATTCGTTTCACAGGGCGAGATAGTGCTAATGCTGGATTCTTTAGAAATAAAAATGGTGTATTGCTGAAAAGGTGAGATATCCGTTAAAACGAAAAAGCATTTAAGAATTTCTTTGTTATAACATCAGAGGAAAAACATTTAAATCTATAAAATATTAAGAACAGAGTACGCAATGGTAAATTATGAAACTTTAACTTCTTTTAAAGATTAGATTTTAGAAAGACAATATGATAACTGAGAAAGAAAAAACTTGCACGCGGACAGAGGGAAACTTCACCAACAATTGATACGTAGGAATCCTGTGAAACTTCTCTTCGTATTACTATAATAACTTCTTGATAAAAATTACAGCAACTAGATCTTGCTCAGGCGTAAAGATCAACCACCCTTCCTACTTCTAAGTGAGAAATATTTATAATAAAAGTTACAACGACCCTGTCATTAATGATTAGGACATGAAAGAGTCTGAGTCTAACTAACTAATCTAACAAGATGTAGAAATGTGGTAACTAATGATGATGTGTTGAATCTCTCATGCCGATTTTGGGGAAGACCATTGTTGAGTCATTAGGATGACTTCAACTGTGCTGGACACTAAGTTGGACGTTGAGATGGATGTTGAGATGGATGCTGCTCTGCCTTTACTCAATCAAATCATACAGCTCATCCCATCTCTATGTGTTTGGGATGGTAATCTTCAATAACCGGCGGTAAAATTCATCCATATTGGTGTATTTAGAAAAAGTCAACTTGATGATGAAGACATACTTGATCTCGTGCTGAATGCTGAGGTCATGCTGCAGAGTCTCCAAGAATTCTTTGCCCATGATGTTGCCCTGTATCCCTGAAAAATTGGAACTGTCTTTGGCCACGATGGTGATCCTTTGCTTGTAATCGGACAGAGTCATTAGTTTATCATTTAGGACACGTAGATCAGGAATACCCTTTTTCTGTAAGGCTTCCATATTGCTAAAAAATCTCTGAACTCCAATGTCCATGTTTTGAGCCTTTTCCTCCAACTATAACATCAATCCCCTTTTATTCAATACTCTTTTTACCTCGAGGATAGTCTCTATTCTGTCTTCAACTTTCAATTCTTCCAGCTCTTCTTTGGTTTTGGAGTTCGGAAACTTGATGATCTCGTTGGCCGCTGAGGGAATCTCACCCAGCTCTGTTCCTATCCTATCAATGGCTTGCCTACTCTTTAACACCAGATCATGTTGCTCAAACATGATTTGTACCATGGGCCAAATTTCATTTATGGATTTTGCAATATCTGTCCATATGTTTTCCTTAGCCTCTGCTAATGTCTTGCATGCCATTGTTTGCTTCTGGAGCTGTTGTATTTCATTCTTGAGTTTCTCTGACACCTGTCTCTCAACATTGTATCTTGTTTGGAAAGAAGACTTGAGTTCCTATAGATCTTCAATCTCCATTTTCAACCTATTGATCTTTGTTCCCTGCAGAGTCATTTCCTCCATGGATTTTGCTAACTCCACAGTTTTTTCTCGTGCTGTCAATGGGGCTGCTGATGGAATTTTTGCTATAGTGGTTGTTGGAACTGCTGTTGTACTTACTTATGCAATGGGAACTGCACTCAATGGAATGATTTCCATTGGTGCCATTTGTTCCTTTTCTTTCAATAATTTTTCCAACTCTTCCTCCATTTCTCTGAGTTGTGCGTTCTACTGCATGATAAGCTTCAACAATTCTTCTTTCTCGTTTTCTACTTCAGCTACCTCTTTAGCTTGTGAATCCTCTGTTGGTGGAAATTTCAATTCTTTTCTCAAAGATGCAATGCCATCATTCTTTTTCTTCAACATTTTCTCTGTTGCTTTAACATTCGAGGGATCATACCCAATCTTAAGCACCAACTCCTCTAAGGATTTTATTCTATTATCCTTTGCAAAAGAGGATATCTTCTCTAACTTCAATTGGGTCTGAACATTGCTTAAAGACACCTGTAACTTTGATGCTATAGTGGAAGCATGTGCTAATGTGGAGAAAACCATTTCTCCAGTCTGTCTGTGCCAGTCCATCTGATCTGCTGGATGTACTTTTTTGGTGTCAAAAACAATAGTTGACCTCTTGTAGTCAGTGATTTCTTTTGGGTGAGGCACCTGTGCTTGCAGAAATTCTAGATGCATTCTTCCTTTCTCTGTATCAAAGGCTGACAATAGTCTGTGTTGTGCTGTGGAGGTTTGCTTCCAGAATTGGGAGTAGGTGCTATTAGTCAACATTTGGTTCTTCTTTTTAATCATATCATATTTCTAAAAGATGCTTACAGGTGGAGATTCTTGTGGAGTTTGGGTGGTCACAACTATTTCTGTCTGCTTCTTCGAAGAAGAAGTTGGCACCACCTGCTGTCTTCTCTCGATCACTGTGGCAGAGTAGGGCTCTTCCTCACCAGACATGTGAGTAGCATGAGTGGTTTTGGGTTTCTTGCTGTATACCTGGAATTCTTCCACTGATACCTCAGTGATTGAAGGTGAATCATCCTTTCTTAGCCTTTTTTCCTTGGGTATCTGAGGAGTAGCAGTTAGTGAGATAGATACTGAAAGAGATTCCTGTGGATCTGTATCTACCAGAGAGTATTTACTTCCCATTATGTCTGGTTCACATATTTTTCAATTTCTGGCTTGAGGGTGTGGGCATAGGGTGAACTTTTGTTCTTGGACCTCATCTCTACAATGATCCCACTGGGGTCATATCTCCAAATAAAACTAGTGCTGAATTTCATCTCCTTCAATAATTTGTCTGCCTCTTCCCCAATAGCTCGACTGTTGCAGATAAATGGGCCTATTTGTCCTTTGATCCTCATCTACTATTTTTTCTTCAGAGACACAAAATGGATGTCATATGAGTTTATCATCTGACAAATGTATTCCATTGTGAATATTCAAACAGGCACATACTTAGGAAACTTGTATGGAGCTAGTTCACACCCATACACTCTGATTTCTGTGTGATTCTGGTATAGAAACCAATCTCTAGTCTTTGCCAGATCTGAAAGGTGAAGAACTCTTTGAATTTCTTCATTTATTCTCAGCTCAGGTCTTCCACTAAGAATGCCTACAACTCGATGATAAAACAATTCAATGAATTGTTTAAAAGTGAACTCAGTGGAGTTTATCCTGAGCAACAACGTCCATAATGTGACTGCTTGAGGTTTTCCTTCCTTGTTCATATTCTGCATTGAGAAAGAGAACCTATCCACCTGAAAAAAGATGAACATGTAAGCCAGGATGGATGAGTACTGGAACATGTCATCTGTGGAAAACTGTGAAAACTACTCGTGAATGTTCTCCGCCAGGAAAGTGTTGTAGTCGAACTGAGTGGTGGACTTTTCCTCAATAGAAAAAATAGACAGAAAGCCCAATATAGGCTCATCCACCCATGTGTCTAAAAAATAACCAAGCAGACAACAAAGTGATGAAATGACTTGGTTTCCCTTTTCTGAGAACAGGGAGGAAGGATTGGGGGGATTTGATTTGGGGAACTGAGCATCCTGTGGGAGGAAAAATTCAAATATCTGGGCTCTTTGAGGAAAAGATAATTTTTCGTATAACTCTGTTATGATTTCAAGATTGAAAGGGGAGGCAGATTCATTTTTGGGTATCTGCATCATCTGATCAATAGCCTCTGGCATGATGAAGAACATAATTTCTCCTGATGACGAGACTACGACTCTCTAGTCGGGAAGGTAATGAGCCTGGCATTCGAGGGAAAATTCAGTGAAATGATGGAACTGGGGAAAAAGATATAAAGGAAGATTGGACTCCCAGAGCCCGATTTCATTGCTCTGATCTAACAAAGTGTCTTTGAGCCATGATTGCAAATCCGCAAAGTCAACTTCGCACCTTGTGTCTGATATCAGATGATCTTTGTCGGTCAATGGGATCTTGTTGAGGTTGACAGGAGGTGGGAGGAAAGGATTTTCCCCGGCTTCTGCTTTCTTGGATTTTGGCGCCATTGTTGTGAAGCGTACCTACAATTTCAAACAAAATGTTAGTGGTAATGGCTGTGGCTGTATGAGGCGTTGCAGAGGCGGAGGAAAATGAATCTCTTGATACGCAGGGAGTGTGAATGGAGTGGGAGATGATCGAAACAATATTGAATTTGAGTGGATGGGTATCTGTTTAGGCGAATAGGAACAAGTCAGATGGACAATGGGTATGTGGCCAGTCATAAATGGCCAACAGGTCATTTAGAGCGTGAGAGTGCAGAATGAAGGACGTCTGAAGTGTACCTTTGGTCGATGTGTGCACTAGAGATTGGAAGGCGAACGAGAAAGATATGACCTATAATGGTTAGATGGATGGGACAAGCTGACAGGGTCCTGATGTGGAACTTGCAGAGGGTGGTGGTGAATTGTAACACTGATAGGCGGTAAATGTTCAGAGAGGGAGAGTTTGGACGTAATGAGGTGATGCCGCATTGTGATGGGGCCCACCTGGATTTGTTTCATTCCAGACACCCCCCCCCCTTCAGTTAAAGGCAGAACAGTCGAGGGGGTTCAAAATTCCTTGTTGACCGCTGAACTGGGTGAAGCCGGATCAGTCGTTGATCTGGGTGCGTTGTTTAACATCATGTCAGACCCCCCCCCTTCGTTAAAAGCAGAA
>JASDQU010014921.1:396617-408017 GCA_032191745.1 Picea mariana
TTTCCATTTGTTGTGCCTACAACAACCCCTCTAATTTTTAGGAAAAAATTTGGGCCTCACCTTTTGTTTTCAATGGTTTAGGTATACTTCCTTCTTTTGTACTAGAAGTTGACTTTGATACCTCATTGCCTGCTGCATTGATTCATTTTTTATATGGTTAATCTAAATGGGCCTTTAAGTTTCACTTGTTTAATTTGACTTAGTTCTTTTCTTTGAATTTATTCTTCATTGAGTCTTTGTGTCTTTTCTTCTTAATTTTTAGTTACTTAGTATTCTTTGTTTGAATTATTTTTTGTCCCCGATTTCTAAAATAGGACCGATTCTAAAATTGGTCCCCCTTTTCACTTTCATTGCTTCGTCCATCACCCGATTTGGAAATCATGCCCGATTTCCAAATCAAGCCATCCTTTCACCTCTTTGGTGTGGATTGGTCCCAATTTTGGGATCAGCCTTGATCTCTAAATAGGGTCCTCCGTTGATATTCTCAAACTCTACAACTTCTCCCCCTTTCATTCAAGACTTTTCTTTTTCAACTTTGTCTGAAAGTCTCTTCCTTCCTTTCAAACTTTTCTTTATTTTTTCAAAATTTGACCAAGTCAAATACTTTATTAAATCCCAATTTATCAATCAGCCCCAACATCAAAATTGGGCCTCCTTTTCACTTATTTGTTGTTTCATTTTCCTAATTTTGAAATTGGCCTCAATTTCCAAATCAATCCCTCTAATCACTAAAGTGTTATAACCTAGGCCCAATTTTTTTATCAGCCCCAACTTAAAAATAAATCCTTCCCTTAACAAAATTAGTGATTCGAGGTATTGATTTATCAATTGGCCCTAATTTTGAATAGACATCCTTTCTCGTAGTTTTTTTTTCACACATGTGAAACCATCCTTTCTCGTAGTCATAGTGGAGCATAGTGTAGATGTACGCAGGTCACAGTGGAGAAAAGAGTGGATTTATAAGGTTATCTGCGAGTCATGGTGGAGAAAAGAGAGGATGTACGTGGGTCACAGTGGAGCAAAGAGTGGATGTATGCGGGTCACATCRAAGAAAAGAGAGGATGTTCACGGGTTGACGATGTATGAGTAGCGGATCCGTGACAATTTTTTTAGGAAGGAGCCTTTGTCTTGATGCTAAGATTGAGAAAGGTATGATGATCAAAGATCTGATGCATTAGGGTTTCCTCATGATGAAAGGTATGTTTGTCTACATGTTTTGAAGTATGTCTTGGATATTTTGGTATATGTCTTGAGGCATATCTGGGAGAGTCTTTGTCATATGGTTAGAGACATATGTTGGTGATATGAGATATGATGTATCAGGTTGTTACAAAATGTAAGGTATGCTTTCTATGTGTTTTGTTGTTCATATCTTGGTGGTTATGGTATATGCTTAAGGCATATATTTTGGTAAATGGTTGAGGCATATCATGAATGTTATGGCATATGTTGGAGACACATATTTTGGTACATGGTTGAGGCATATCATGAATGATATGGAATATTTATGAGACACATATTTTGGTACATGGTTGAGGCATATCATGAATGATATGGAATATGTTTGAGGCATATATTTGGTACATGATTTATGGATATTATGGCACATATATCTTGACATATGGTCTGAGTCATATTTTGGTGATGTCGGGCAAATGTTTTTAGTGATCTTGGCATATGATTTATGTGAGTGGATCTAGTTTTGTTGCTGATGATGATGTATCATTATTAGTTACATGTTTATTATCAGTGACAATGATAGGTTGATTAGTAGTGATGGTTTCAATGACGGGTTGAGTCTCCATTTATATTTCAGGGAGGAAAGAAGGGGCAAGGAAAGGCGGTTGTAGCCTCCTTCCAGTTGGAGCAAAAAAATACAGGGATTTGGAGCTTCCTTCAGGTTGGAGCCTGTAAATCAGGGATTGGAGCCTCCTTCTAGTTGGTGCTAGAGAATACAGGCAGTTGGAGCTTCCTTCAGGTTGGATCCTATAAACTAGGGGGTTGAAGCCTCCTTCCAGATGGAGCTAGACAATTTGGGGAGTTGTAGCTTCCTTTAGGTTGGAGCTTGTAAATAGGGGGTTGGTTCCTCCTTCGATTTGGTGCTAGAGAATTTTGGAAGTTGGTGCTTCCTATGAATGTAATCTTCTGATATATAACAAATAATTCTATGGTTTTCTCCCATTTGGGTTTCCACGTAAAAAACCCTTGTACATTGTGTATGATCTAATACATTGTTGAATGGTATTGTTTTATGGTTATATGTTCATGACATGTTAAATGCAATCATAAGTGAATGGAAGTGTTAATAAGTTAATGTTTACATATGTTGTGATTAAAAATGGTAAAAAGTGCTCAATATTGATTCACCCCCATCTCAATATTGATGAATATTCCAACAATGGGGTCCCAATTTCTTAATCAGATCTAATTTTGGAATTGGCCTCCTCAACGTAAACCCATGCCCCAATTTTATGATCGGGCTTGACTTCCTAACTAGGCATGTGCTCACCTAAAGTAGTGATGAGAGACCCTAATTTTTTATTGGACCTGAATCATAGACCATTCCCTGTTCCACTTTCAAATTCTTCGTACATGTGAAAACCTTTTGAATTTCAAATTTGAATCTTTGAAGTATGTGGGTTATCTGTACGTACACTCATGCTTTAAATCGTGCCTTACCTAAGATAAATGCAACATGACATATGCTCAAACCACCACCTTTTATAACTTTAGTAATAAAATGATTTTCGATGCATGGGTTAAGTTTCAAATGTATCACAGATTGTGGTTCAATGAGTGTGTATTTTGATCTAGTGGTTTATTCTTATTAGTGATTATCAAAGTCGTAAAACAAAAAATAGTGTTTCATTTCAAACATGTAGGGGAATAATTTCAGTATTAATCATCTTGCATCAAACCTTGTTTCCCAAGTTTGAAACCATGTTATGGGTTTACATTCAAAGACTAAAGAATACATGCCATTACTACAACATGCATCTCAAAATAGGGTTAATATTTTTGAAAACCTTGAAAGATTGATTGCATGTCAACCTTAAGAGATAATTGAAATGCTTGAAGATCCTGAGGAAGTAATACCAATTAGAGAAGGGACATTTACAGTAGCAGTTGAAGAAGACGAAGAAAAAAAAAGACTTAGAAAGACACTAAAGTTGAAAGGAAGAGGGTTGATTTTGAAGAAAAAGTTGTAGGAGAAGAAGAAAGACCAATGGACTATTATAAATCCAACAATTATCAAACTCATGAGTTCATCAAATTTCATTTATAGTAGAAAGTGAATTGAAGACGGTGCAGAGGGAATTCTACAACAGAGTGCAACATATACAGACACAAGGGTGGGATATAGTAGAAGTCATGAAATATGTCCAAGCATGGGAACTGGAGTGCCAACAAGTTGAGTTACAATTTGTTTGAATGAAAGATTTGCAAGTTGCACTAGAGTAAATTTCTTTTGAATTTCGTATTGTTACTGCACAAGACCTACAATAAAAGGAGTCTGATATGAAACAATGGAGGTATAAATCTCATGATGCTCTCTGAGGGATTACCTTTGAGGCTAATGACTCTGATAGGATATGGAAGATCATAGAGAAAATGGTAGATGACTATCACTTCCCTTCTTTTTGACCTAGGAATAATTTCCTTCCACAAGGACAAGAGTCCAAATATTTGGAAAGATATATTGGCTCCAACAGGAAGGATATTAGTTCTCTTCCCAATATTAATGAAGTATTCATCCATAGGTTTTCTTCCTTTCCCTCCAAAAATATTTACCCTTATAATTGACATCACCATCTTGAATCTTATTGGTTCTTTTAAAGTTGATTTTGATAGGATGTTTTTTGTTTTGGGCCTATTTTTTACCTCAAAAGTCACCTAATGCAAGTAAAGGGTCAAAATAGTCAAAAGGGGTCAAATCCTCTTAGGGGAAAAGAAGTCAAAGTGATAAGGGAAACTAATAGGCAAGGAGGGGAAACAAATAGTCATCCAAGTGTCTCAAGCTCATAAGTTCCCCCCTACCCCCACTCCTTTCTTATAAATAAGATGAATTTTATTGTACAAGGGGATTTTTTCTTGAGATTATAAATTTCTTTCAATATTAACTAAGAAGCCAGCTAGACACTATTTGGAAATTTGTTCTAGTATATGTGTGGCATGGGACTAATTCCTTGCTTGTTGTACCAGAATGGTTGTGAGATTATTTACTTTTGTTATAGACTATTCTCATGCAATAATGATGAATTCTTGATGTTATGTTTCAATTAGTTGCTAGTTGTGAATGTGGAATGGTTGCTTGTCATTAAATTAAGGCTAACCTAATTTTATGACTTGTTAAAGTTTTACTGTTGTAACCATTATTTCTATACTAAACCACTTTATGTTTTAATGTTTGAAATAGTTACTTATTTCAAGTTCATTTCCCATTCTCAAATCCTAGCTAGGTGTTTAGATTATGGCTGCATTTTGTTATTAGTTCTAGGACTACATTTTAGGATTTAATCACTAGAGCTTAAAGATCATACTTTCATCTGGCATTCGGGCCAATATATCGGAGGAGGTTTCTATACCAAATAGAGAAAAGGTTAATTGGGCCTTGTCTTTGGGAAAACTCCCTTAGTTTGACATAGGGAATTTGTTTGTGTCAATTCTTTGCAAGTGGAAATAATTGTCGAGGTATATCCAAAATTGATAATAGGTGAATTGGAATTTTGTTTTCTACAAAACATTCTCCAACTATTTATCAACCTGTTAGATACAATAGGAAATCCAAACTTAAAGATTCAACTCTATGGAATATTACTTAGGATAGTTCTATATGTTTGTATATTTATTGTGCCTTTATATTAGAGCAGTAGAGGATGTGGCATGTAGATGTTATTTTATATGATAAAATTGCAAGCCATGTTCTTTGGTGTAGTAAAAGTCAAATTTTGGAGAATTGTGAGCCTTATCAATTTATGGGATTTTGTTGAACTTTTTTTGGATAGTTGTAGGTGTTTAATACATATAATATTATCTTTTAATGGTATCTACAGTGTTCTCCCATTGGGTGTTTGATTGTTGGGTTCTATAACCATGGCCGATCCCTTGTCCACTACTGGTATTTCTTCCAAATATTGTCCTAGAAGAAAATATATCATTACCTTTGAGAAATATACAAGAAAATAAAATGCATTCCAGACTTGTACCCAATAATTACAAATTGTAACATCCCTATTTTCAACCCTATAATAGCGATGTATATTGTAAATGTGATGTATGGTCGAGAGCCAATATGTAAACGATGTAAATTGAAATATAATGAATAAAATGTATTGTCAGATGCAGATGGACACAAACAGAGACTTGGGGGCTAAGTATCCATAAGAGAGGGAAGAACTCTAACAGGGAGAGTTACCCATATATAGTAAACCAAGACCCATTTTCTATTTTCCTGTAAATTATCCTTGCCATGAACCTTCCATTAGGTGTTGAGTGTTCTAGAGCCCAATAATTGAATTCATGTAAGAGGGTTGGTGTGAGATTCACTTCCCATAGTTATTGAGAGCATGGGGGTTGAGTACAATCATCTTGGAGAAGAGTGTAAGTCAAGAAATAAAGATAAAGACAGAAAATATGTATGGGTAGGAGACTCGATTTTGGTACATTCACGTGTTTGCATAAAGAGCGGTTGGAAGTGGAGTTTTGGGGGGGATGAGCAATAGTATTATGAGTATGGGAGATTGAAGGAAGCTATGTGGATATGTTGGTTGTTGTTTTGGAATTGTAATTTCATGGAGAAGAGGCCATGTTCCTAGAAGTGATGAGTTGCTCGAATTTCGTCCAAGGAGCCGACATTTTGGTTTTTGGGTGAATTCATGTTGCTGTTGTAGAATTCTTGAAGTCCCAATAAGACAATTTCATATATATTCTATGATGAAATACCTGGAGGGGAGTGGAAAGGCTCGAGGGACTGTGAGAAGTTAAGTGGAATTCCATCCCTTGGGTTATGCAAGTTGAGGGAAAGTTTGTTGGTGGACTGAAATTAAATGAGAGTTTGACTGTTGAAAGGGGGACATTAGCCAACCTTAGGGACCTCCATATTTTTTGGATTCATAGCCCCAAATCAGGGGTATCTTGTTGTTGAGAATTGGAACAACAAGGCTATGATTGGGAGGAACGTTCATCCTCTGTAGTGGGTTGCACATTTCATTAAGATAAGTGTTCCTATGTGTTGTGGTTGTCCATGTTAATTGTTGATATAAGTGTTGTGCAATTTACTTTGAGTTATATTTGGTTATTGTTTCTTAATGAAAATAGGAAAATGAATTCATCTCTCTATTTCATGGTTGAATGTTGTTGTATGTAAATAACTGTTTTTGTGCATAGTGAGATTAATTGTATTTATGTTTTTATAGAACATGGAAAATCAACTGAACTTGTATTTCATGATGTAAGTTAATTTCCACATATTGTATTGGTATCAAAAATTTTATTGGGTCATTTTAGTAGTTACGTGACCCAACTGGGGTTGGGTACGTTAAAAAGTGGTATCAGAGCCCAGTTTTCAACACTGAGCCTACATGGGCCAATTAATAGAGCGTAGAACTTAAAATTGCAGAGTAAACCTTCAAATTGTTTGACAGAATGTCAGAATGAGGATGCCTACACCAATTCATTTGAAAAAATTATTGAAGTGAAATTAAAGGAATTTTACAAATAATATGGAAGAATCGAGCCCATAAATTAAATATAAGAAAATCCAGTCTCTAACTGAGCAGATTTGGGCCTATAGATGGTTGAAAGTTGAAGTTACAGAGAGGCCATGTTGCCCATGACAAAATCAAGATGAAATTGGACAAAAGCCCCAATTTTCGTAGAGTAATTCAAGACAAATTCAACGTGCAAGAGGTGAATTTGAAGATTAGGGGAGGTAGAATTAGTATGAACAAAACCCAATTTGGTTGTATTGATCTTAATTACAAGCTCTAATGGCGGCCACATAACTAATTACGAAATTGAGCCTCTTGGGAAAATTTCGAAAATAAGTAAAATCGAAAAAAAATTGGGTGTTTCTGTACGATAAAGTCAACATGATGTGGAAGCCATGTGTTAGCTAATGTGGTAGAAAAAAGACGTGTACTCACACGTGTTGAGGAAAAAGTATGAATGACCTTACTCCAACATTTTTGAATCTTACTAGGTTAAGGTAAGATAATTGGGATTGTCACCCAGGGTTTAAAGCGCAAGTCAAAATTATCATTTGATCCACGAGAAATAAGTACAAGGGATCAATGTTGTTTTTTTGTGATAATTAACTATGTAAAATAAAGCAGATAAAAAATGTGTATGTACGATGTTTTAGAAAAAGAAACAAATGAAATACAAAATCTAAAAAGTATCAGAAAAATACACAAGTGAGACAAAACCAACAAAATGATTTATTTATTGATTTCATTATTAGATACAATAATAATCATCTTTTCAAACCCCTATGAGGGTGCAGACTAAATTCAAATTTAGAAGTCTCTCATGGGAACCATACAAAAATACTATGACAACAAGAGAAGACTGAGATTAAAGATCTAGATCAACTTTGCCACATAAGCATCATTTACTGACTCTACAAAATACTCCCTATCAACAATGAAATTTAATCCATAGACAGATCAAAATACATAGAATGCGAAGAATAAATGATCAACCTTTCAATAACAAGCTGCTGAAGTATATGACTCAATTTTTTAATCTCGTTACCTTCAATATGACCCTATTGTCAACAAGAGGGTTAAGATTCCTAGAAAACTCAGAATGAATGAAAAATGGTAATCTCATAAGTATATAAGAGTAGACCATATATTAGAATATTCTTTCCTTTCTCTCTCCCCCTTTTCTTGTCTCTCCTTGTGATGAGCTTTTGTCTCTTTCAAAATAAGTTGTGGTAGTTTCAACTACCTCTTTAGTTAAGTATTAATTGACTTAAACACCAATTAGGGACAAATAATAATAGTAAAATAATAAATAATAAATAATAAATAAGGGTATATTGAATAATAACTAATAGGTGGGACCCCTTAATTCCTTTTGGAATATTTTAAAGTTTTAATTCCCTCCTTGTCGCTCGACAATTTATCTAAATAATAAAATATGCCACCAATTAAAAACTCATATATCATTCATTTAAAGATCCCTTGTGTCTCCCAAAATCATTCACATGTTTTCCAATACTTAAAATGTTTTTCCATATAATAAATAGATATATGAGGGCTGCCCAAAAATGTAATATTATGTTGTCCAAAAATGAAATATCATGTTGTCTCAAAAATAAAAGTCAAAACAAAAATTAAACTCTTCATCCAACATACATGAAATTCTAAAACCATATTTGTTGTGTGAGGAAGTTTGCATTTTTCATTACTTGTTGCTTTGTCTGCTTTATCTGTTGATTTAGCTCTTTGAACAAGAGGTTGATTTGACCCTTGGGGTTGAATTTCACTAAAAACTAGAGATTGTGCAGCATGCTGTTGGGCATGTGAAGTGACATATTTTGAAGACTCTTAAGAGGAGTTAGATTGAGAAGCCACTCTTTTGACTTTATACGTTGGAAGCTCATGGATGGCGGTCTTCAATATTTTACTAGCATGTGAAGACTGAACAAGGGAAATAACATGGTCAACTTTTTGGGCATTCTGGTTCAATGGAGGTGGTGGAGGTAGTGGAAATGAAATAGTGGGCCAACCATTGTGATGGGATGTAGGTTGGTGAACAATTTCTTACCACCCATCATTGATGGGGACTTCTGGTTGGAGAGAAACATGAGCATGTAAATGAACATTTGAAAAAATCTGACGAGGTTAGAAAGGGGGTCTCTCAGGTCTAGGATGAGGTTGGAACACTCCTTGACTGACTAGGCTGAAGAACCTAGCTTGAAACAATTGATTTAATTCTTGCGGGTCAGCATCAAAATGAATGGAAAATATGGGTCTCCTATGGCCTCTTTGCTAAAAAATATTTCTTCCCATGTTTCCTCCTCTACCATGTCTACCTCGGCTGAAAAAACTCATCTCTAAAGAAAATTTAAATCAAAATATGAATCAAAATAACTAATCAACCATCAAATACTCTGCCTAAAGATAAAATTGAAATATTGGCTCTCTTTATTTCAAGCATTAATGAAAAAAATTCATCACTTTGTATATAACAACCATAATCATTTGCAGCTTGGTCCATAATATGATTTAGAATAGGGAGATATAATGACATATAGGATATGGTGGGATTTGTAATAAATGAAAAATGTATTCGTGATAGGGAAAATATGAATACTGTTCTAAATAAAAAAAAATCTTAAAACCAAAATAAATCTTATATACTCATATCATCAACCTCATGTAAATGCAAATCTCCTCAACTTTGCCTATACTCTTCATTTGAAAAATTTCCTCTTAACAGCCTTCAAACTATCAATTTTTTTTATGAGAATCAAGACATGGGAAATTAAAATAATTTGGGAATAAGGAAGGATTTGTAATTAATGAAAAATTAATATAATGAGTGGGAAATGAAATCATACCATATCCTTTTATGATTTAAAACATATCACAAGTTCAAATTTCCCCTTTTCTATGTAATTTCTATAAAATAATTAACATAACATAATTTCCAAAATCTCTTTTATCACAATGTTTTTATCCACAGAACAAAACTCTTTTAAACTATGTTCTATCAAAATTTTAATCCACTAAACTCATCTCTATGACATATTGAATCCAATATCAAGGTGGTAGAGCGTAAGAAAACTTAGACTATTATCACCGAAATTTCGTCCGCACCTGGCGACAAGAACTCCGCATCATCAAAACAGCAATGAAGTCATTCACGACACTGAATTAATTTCACAGCATTCCAGAAGGGTCAAAAACTATACAAAGTGACCAAAAATTGAAGGGTGCTTTACAGTAGTTTGGTGCGCGCGCACATGCGCAGGATAAGAACTTACTATGCGCGCATGCGCGCACGACGCGCGACTGTCAGCGCAAAAACCCGCGCACTTGCTAAAACGTCGCATTTATTGAATCAGTCGGCCTCCCAACCACTTACGGACCAACTCCCAATCTGATTTGACTCCCAAATCCGAGTTGAATCCGTAGGGTAGGCAGATTAATGACCTAATGAAGCCCTAAAGAGCCCCTTTTCACACTTTGAAGAGGTTACATAATCGCCCGGTGATCTGCTATAAAAAGCCATGAAGAGACATTGTTTTCGCAAGGAATTTCAGGTATTGTTATGCTGCTGAGATTGTCAAGGGCTCATTCTTTGACGATAACACACCGACAACATTTCACAGAGCCATTCACCTCTCCATTGAGTGAATGTGCTGGGAGTTCCTTCGCCATCATTCTCAGTTCTTTGCATTGTAAGGGAAGCAAGTTTGTGAGGGCCTCAAGAGCCTTCCTTTGGGGGAAGAAGGAACCACAGTTCTCTTCCTTCATCGTGCTCTGATTTCATCAATTGACCAGCTCAAAACCATTGGTGATATCGGTCTTTGTTGTGTTTATTGTTTCTTTATCCGCATGTTCACAGTTTTAATTTGTTTTCATTTGATTCTAGCTTATAGTTTGTTCCGTTTCCTCTAACCTTTCCTTCCACAGCTATCATGCCCTGCAAGACCCAACAGGGCATGTAAGCACCCTCGATTTGCTCACCAGGTGACGAATTGGGTGCAAATAGACTGGCGACTCCACTAGGGAATAGGTATCAAATCCTCCCTCATTTGGGTTTATTTTGCTTTCCTTTTGGTTTTATTAACTTGCAGGGACACAAACCGACCTCTGCCGACCTGCTAACCAGTCAATTCACAGGAGAATTGAGAGAAATCCATCCGGGATTTCTTTCTCGGTAACTTGTCACAAGCGCGTGGGTATTCCACCCCACAGATGCGCATCTTGCGCGCATGCGCCTGCACAACGCTTTCTCTCCACGCGCATGCACTTTAGTTCTCAATACGATCAGCGCGCAGGTGCCATATGCGCCTCTGTCTACACTGAAGGCCGTGCATTTGAACTAAGTTTCTCATTGTAAGGTTTTTTTTTTTTTTGGATGTGGGGAAAGTCATTTTCCTTCTCAAGAATGATGTTATGCATGCTCTAAATACTGCACCACTTATACCCCTCAACTTATAAAGGGGATAGTCAAACAAACATAAGCACTTAGGTGGATAAAAATCATTTTCCCTTATTTGCTTTTTGCCACACGGATGGCTTGCTTTGATTTATAATCTAAGGAACACATCAATTTTAATCACATCTAAATCACATTTGAGACTAGAAGTTGGAGTAGCAATCCTTGAGTATGCTCTTCTCTTGCGCAATCAAGCGATCTTGAGAATCAGAAAGAGATTGT
>JASDQU010014921.1:408037-420087 GCA_032191745.1 Picea mariana
ATACTCATATATATATATATATATATCAAGTCCTATCAAGCCATCCAAATGTTTACATACAAAAAATACATATGCCCGCAGGCCAGTGCCACACCTCGGTACAAAATCGGCTCGTCAGCCTATATATGATCAAAACGTATACAATATACATCCATCAGGGTGCCTCTATCACACCCCCAACTACTCCTCCCTCAGGAGGAGGTGGTGGCCCACCCCCACCTGCCCCAGGCGGTGGTGGTGGAACACCTGCAGAACCCTCCTGCCCCGGCAGCAGGCGTCCACTAGTCATGGCGGCAAGCACAGCTGCTCGTCGCACGATCGACCGCCATGGTGGTGGTAACCCTATGCACTGCTCCAGGAACCCCTCGTCCTGGATGCGGATCCACATGCCCTCAGGCACATCCTGTAACACCGTCTCCAAACGATGGCATATATCATCAAAATCACCTTCGGCCACCACCGAAGGAGCGTGTGATGGCCCCCCGCCAGGGTCATCAAATCAGCACCTCCTCACCAGTCTCTCGGGCTCTGCTGGTCGCCTCACGGCCTCATCCCACTGACGTCGCCCTCCACGTGGAAGTCTCTCTAGATCTCATTGAACTGGCACTCTCTGCAACTCCACCTCGCGCCCGCGAGGTGCCACATATGCACATACACCAAACAACAACAAGCAGAACATATCAGCATCTATATCACATACATATGAACTGGTATATCAAAACATAACATAAATCATAAACATGGATGATACTCAACATACCTCGATGATCAAAAGCCTCCCCAGGAGGCAGCACCATGTCCGGGTCTCCCCGGGAGTCAACCCCAGCATAGGGGTACTGCAGTATCACCTGCGGCATCTGCCGCCATACCTGCGCCACCTGCGCCAAAAAATAGTGACCACCTTCGCCACCACCGTGGCGAACCAAAACTGATGACCACCACCTCAAGCGCGGCTCTCGTGCCCCTAGTGCCTCTAATAGAACCCTCGGGCGCAGCATCGGCACCCTCTCCAAGAACCAGGCAACCAGGATAGAACCAAATGCGAACTCCCTGGTACCTATGGATCGACACCGATCCAACTGCGCGATCATCCGCGCATGTAGAGTCAACCCCCAGGAAAACCACTCACGGCCCACCACCACCCTCTCCAACACCACTAGCTGACCACCGCTAATCCGTTGGGTCACCAGTGACCCATAAACCCGAACAATCATTGCCGCTATGCAACGATGCGCCAACAAATCTATCCCACTGACACTCACTACAGTCCCAGACATGTAGTTCTCGCCTGAGCAATATTGCTCGGCGATCTCAAACAGGGGTGTATCCCTCGGCAGCACAGGCTCTGCTGGCAGAGGCGTTCCCCGGAAGGGGAGCCCAGTCAAAAAATAGACATCCTCCACCGCAGTGAAGGGGATCTGCTCTCCTTGCACAAGGAAGCAATGCAACTCTGGACTCCACATATGGAGTAGGAACTACAGTAAATACTCCTGTGCCCATATCAACGGGCACTCAAAGAACTTTAGCAACCCACAGGTTGCTAAAGCTGCTCGCACCGCAGGCCCTACATTGGCCACAGCATCTTGCAACTGCGACCAGTATCTCTCATGCCATCGAACATCCATAATCACTGCTAAACACCTGCACACAACATAGAGTCCTATACTAGCCTATGCAAACATCCCATGCATCAAAAAGACTCATGTTTCACCCCTTAAAACTTGCCTCAAAGGCGTAGTCTTTTCACCCACAGGCGCGCACATATGCGCACCTGTTCACTACACAGGCATGCATCTATGCGTGCTTGTTCACTACACAGGCGCACTCTTGAGCGTGCCTGTCCATGCTTACATCCGCACTCAAGAGCGCGACTTTCCACCTCACAGGCGTGCACTAGTGCGCGACTGTCCACCTCACAGGCGTGCCTCTAGGGCGCGCCTTAAATTTCTACTCACGTGCACCCATGCGTGTCTATTCTATGGACAGGCGCACACGTATGCATGCCTTCCACTGAATCACCCGCGCATGCGGGCCCACATTCTATGAAAAATCCCCTTAAACCCCTTGTACGACCCCCCGTACCTTCCCTAGCCAAAAATTGGAAACCTATTTCTATGCAGGATGATCAGACCACTAACCTGATACTCGCACACCATCGATCGGATACCCCGTGCTCCCTAAAACTCCAAATCTCCTCTGCAATCTGCTCCTCCAGTCACTGTAGCAGCAGGTACAAATGAGGTGGCAATGTGGGCCCTACAGATATATATAGGGCTTTTGCCAAACTTCCACTCAACATTCTGAGAGCCCAAGGTGTCTGTTTTTCAAACCGTCTTCAGCCACGAGATCAGCATCCCATCACCTACATTTCAGCAGTCCCTGGGCCGCTTTTCATCATGAGCCCCTGGGGTGCCTTTTTCTCATATCATGGTCAGGTACGCACGCGTATAGTCACATTTTTCAAATACAAGCTCATATCTTTGATTCTCTTCAGATATTGTTCACTTTGGGTATTTGGTTGTTATGTGCACAGGTACTTTCTCATCGGTCATCGACATCATCCCTTCAGGTATATATTCAGCACTGCCTTGTAGTCTCTCCCGTAGTATTGCATTTACATTTCCAGTCACACCCTCTGATATTGGCCTTTAGAATCCTCATTCCCGGCTCTGTAGTACCCACACCTCCATTTGCATCTTCGGTACTATAACCCGGTAGCATTCTCACCCACATGAGTTGTCCCATTCATAGCACCTTTTTGCACTTTTTGACACTCATGTTGTTCTTCATTACCCTTTAGGGATGGGAGTCCCAATAGTCTTTCATCATGCCGTGAATCAGCCACATACTCCTTCTCTGCATTTTTCTAGCTTTCCCACATGGACTCCCAGATTATCTCTTTATGGTTCTATTTTTTACCTGCACCTCCGTAGGATCATGAGCCCTTCATTTCATCCACACTCAGTTTGCCCATCTGTGAACCTACCCTCATTTCACCTACCTTATACAGAAACTCACCAATGGGGCCCCCACCCTTCATCAGTTTCCCAAGAAAATTTTGTCCTCCCTGGGGCACGCATTTCACACTAGGGCACCTGTTTCTGTATTTGTACATTTCTCCCCAAAATTATTCATTATTTATTGTACAAATGCCTTTATTTCCAGTCATTACATTCTTTGTCGTCACCGTTGGCGACTTGCTTTCTTTTGGCCACACACAACCCATGTCACCCTTGGTTGGAGCATTACTTATCATCTACCCTTGCCGGCATCATCCATATCTTCAGAGTACTCCACAGGTCAGTTACCTCTACCCTCTGAATTTGTTCACCATGTCCTACCTCTGGCATAACTTACCACCGGTCTTGTCGTCCCCCTGACACTCGACCTTGTTACACGGTTGCGGCCACTGTTTCCCTCATACATCCTCCAGCCAAGGGCAATCTTGAGTCTTCCCACTTCTTGACTTCATCCATGTACCTCTGCCACTTCCTCACCTCAGTAGATTCCACGGAGCCCTTTGCTTCTGGGAGTCACGTCCCCCTTTTTGTCGACATCGGCACACTTTTCCAGAAGGGAAACAGTATCTTGATTCTCATTCTCTATTTTAATGAGAGGTCTTGGACGACACAGGGTGAAACACCATTGCTCCCTGCTGTCGTTGGCCCCCATAACATTCGACGCCAACACTTTCTCATGTTATGGTGAGTCTTACTTTGCGACTATTGCAGTTATTTTTTTCATTTGCCGAAGACCTCTGAACTTGGTAGGGCCATCAATGGCCACATCATCGTCGCTGCTTATTACCGTGATCATTGCCTATTATTCAGAGTATGTTCCATTGCAGAATTGTCTTCTGCCTTTATCATTATTGCCCTCAAGGGCGCTGCAGTTGTCTACACCAACACTTCCGTCATATTTTTTTAGAGTTACATAACATGAGCATGGGGCATGCCTGCCTCATTTGTACATAGTTGTATATTTTTCTGCACAACTCTCATAAGGGCGGGTCCTACCAGTTCCTTTTTTCTCCAACGGATCACTCTGAACGGTCCCACTATTACTCTCCCTTACAACAACATTCTCAGTAGAAGAAACATTGATGGATTTCAGCTATACATATGCTCCTAACCTCATCCATCAGGGGGCATCTGTTATCACTGAAATTTCATCCGCACATGCCAACAAGAACTCCGCATCATCAAAATAGCAATGAAGTCATTCATGGCACTGAATTAATTTCACAGCATTCCAGAAGGGTCAAAAACTATACAAAGTGACCAAAAATTGAAGGGCGCTTTATAGTAGTTTGGTGCGCGCGCACATGCACGGGACAAGAACGTACTATGCGCGCATGCGCACACGACACGCGGCTGTCAGCGCAAAAACCTGCGCACCTGCTAAAACAGTGCATTTATTGAATCGGTCGGCCTCCCAACCACTTACGGACCAGCTCCCAATATGATTTGACTCCCAAATCCGAGCTGAATCCGCAGGGTAGGCGGATTAATGACCTAATGAGGCCCTAAAGAGCCCCTTTTCACACTTTGAAGAGGTTACATAATCGCCCGATTATCTGCTATAAAAAGCTATGAAGAGACATTGTTTTCGTAAGGAATTTCAGATATTGTTATGCTGCTGAGATTATCAAGGGCTCATTCTTTGATGATAACACACTGGCAACATTTCACAGAGCCATTCACCTCTCCATTGAGTGAATGTGCTGGGAGTTCCTTCACCATCATTCTCAGTTCTTTGCATTGTAAGGGAAGCAAGTTTGTGAGGGCCTCAAGAGCCTTCCTTTGGGGGAAGAAGGAACCACAGTTCTCTTCCTTCATCGTGCTCTGATTTCATCAATTGACCAGCTCAAAACCATTGGTGATATCGGTCTTTGTTGTGTTTATTGTTTCTTTATCCGCATGTTCACAGTTTTAATTTGTTTTCATTTGATTCTAGCTTATAGTTTGTTCTGTTTCCTCTAACCTTTCCTTCCAAAGTTGTCATGCCCTGCAAGACCCAACAGGGCATGTAAGCACCCTCGATTTGATCACTAGGTGACGAATTGGGTGCAAACAACAACCCCAACAACAATAAATCGACCCAACAAGAACTCTATTTCATCCCATCAAAGGATTCCACCCCAACAGAGATAACATTGGCCCAACAAGAATAAACTCATCCTCAACAAGTCTAAAATCCACCCAACAAGAAGAAACTTTTCCTAACATGAAAAGAACAGATCGAGCAAGGGAAAAATCATCCCAAAGCAACTAAAACTCATCCAACAAGACTAAATCTACCTAAACAATAAATAACTCAAACCCCAAAGAAAATGTTCAACCCAACACTTGAGAAAAACAACCAGCACACCATATCTTGTCCTCCCTCCACATTAAACTCAGTCTCCACAAACAAATTGAATTCTATGAAGAAAAATAAGATTTCAATGAGATACTTATCCACATTGAAGCATAATGAAAAAGTATGAATGATCCTTCCTCTACAATTTTCTAGGGTGGATAGTTTCAGCACCGAAACTAGTCCGAAACTCCTCTAAGGTTTTTCGTCCCAAGATTAAAATCCACAAGATATCTCTCAATTTCTATTTAGAAATTGAAAAATTCATAATGAGAGAGGGTTCCCTCATTATCCTTTTATTTCCTTGTTGAACCTTTTTGGATCCTTTTACCCTTTTAATAAATTAAATTGAATTTATAAACTCAAGTCACTTAAAACACCCTTTTAATTAATTTCTCAATGTCACTTTTAAAAAAGTTATCTTTTCTGCCCCAATGACATTAAATAATCAACTAATACCATTTTTCCACTGACTATAGCCTGTGGAAATAACTTGGGATATTACTTCAATATCCTGGAGGGATCATTTGGAAAGGGAAATTACATTCCTCCCTTCCTAATATTGCTTTTCCTCAAGAAACTACAAACGCGGATGCTGAAAAATCTTCTCACTCTCCCATGTGGCATCCCCTACCGACCAATATATCCACATGATACGATAATCCCTAATCACTCTTCTCCTCAATATCCCCTCCTGGACATCCAAAACCTTCTCATGAGTCATCATCATCCATCCCTTCTCATATAGTTGTGGTGAATCTGTGGAAGTGGTAACTCGTGGACTTGACACCTTCTCGAGGCATGATACACAGAGAATACTACAATTTTGGATACCCTCTCGCAACTCTAGCTCATAAGATACCTCTCCAACTCTCTAAATCAACTTGTAGGGACCACAGAGGCATGGCCCCATGCTATTAAAAACAACTCTCCTCAATGGAAATGGTCTATGTGGATGGACCCTCCAAAAAACCATGTCCCCAATATCGAAGTTATGCTCCACCATATGCCTATCTACATTCATGCTCTATTGAATTTGGGTGGTCTGCAAACTATCATGAGTGGTTTCATGACATTTCTCACCTAAATGTAACCATGTTATCCATGACCTAAAATATTCATGTATATACCTCTCAACCCGTTGGTTGACCATATCTGCATGACGATCCATCTAAGGTTATAAACTAGTACTGGAATTCAAACCTGTGCCTACAAATCTAAACCAATACTTCCAATATGTGTTAGGAAACCTGTTGTCTTGATCACTGACAATGACTCTAGGATTCTCATAAACTCTAAGCATATCCCAAATAGATAGCTCTGTTGCCATTGCTTCCCCATACTATGAAGAAATCATCGAAAAGTGCATCAACATTGATAATTTATCAATCCTTTCACACATACAATTTGCAATCTCCACCCTCGAGAAACATGTGAAGCAATCTAACAACATACCGTCCCACCTTTTCCTTGAAATTGGAAAGGGATGCATCAACCCTGTTGGATGAGTGTGCCCCAAATTTCTCTACAAACAATTTGTACACTCCCCCATATGTCTCAACACAACGTCTACAAATTCCCTCCAATCAAACATCTCTTAGATCTTCCTGTAAGTGGTAAAGTCACTAGGGTCCAAAAATAGCCTATAAGATGTGAATCAACCTTTAACCATAGCACTGATATTCAAGGTGCTAACACAAGAATCCACTTGACTTCCCCTAATAAGCCAAGAAATCCTATGTTGTAGAAAATCGGTCGACTCCTCAGAAGACCACTCCTCCAAGCAACCAATCCTATGCACCACACAAGTAGACTTCCATGACCAATCCTAGAGTCCCAAAATAATATCCATGGCGAACTATCATGCTAAATTTGCAACCCTCTGATCATAACCATCTCATCACCATACTCCAAGTATGCTTTCCCCTCTTGGGCCCTCAATTTTAAATCCCTAAAAGGACTCAAATCACTATCTGAGATCATGTATCACCAAGGAATCTCAATGAAATCAAAGTATGGCAACTCATGGATAGACTTGATCATGGCTATCATGAGGGAATATCTACCTCACCATGTAAAACAAAGCTCAACAAATCCTCTCATAAAATCCCCACAATGAAACAGACAAATCTTTGACAAGACCCTATTGATCATCCTCATCATATGAAGCAGTATATCAGTCCCATTAATGTCAGGATCCCACCATCAAATTGGAAGTCCATCACTCCCAATTCCTATTGAAATTGCCTCTCATGAACTCTGAGTATTGATCACATGGTCCAAATGAAAGATTTTGGTCAAGGAAAAAATTCCCTCTGTCTCATCCAACTAGCTCCATAGATCCTCTCATATCCTATTGTATACCATGAGGGAATCAAAGAACAAAAATAGATGCCTCTGCCACTTCTTGCAAGACCAGAGAGTGACTACTACGTTGTTCAACCCTAAGGGCATGAACAAGAACTCATAAAGAAGTCGGGAAGAAGAGATGCTAGTATCATTCTCCCTGTTCCTCATTTGATTATATCCAAAATGAAGATTGATCATCAAGGGATATACTACTCTCTGAGTCTCAATGTTACACATAAAATTGCCACACTTAAGTGTCGCACCCTAAGTGTCCCAAGTGTTACAAGTGTCACAAATTGTTCTATGCACCTTAATAAGTGTCTCATGCACTTTTTCAAGTGTCACAACTCGTTGATAGCATGAAAGACATTTTCCATGATCCCTAAGTTATACAGGAGGAATAAACCCATCATTTGAAGGCAAGAAACATGCTTTTCACTTGGAAATTGGACCATTGTTTGATAATTTATGAAGGATAGCGCACCCTGGCCATGTTGGGGGAGTGCCAACTCATAGGGTGGAACCCCCTTGGAATTATTTAGGGATTTTTAGTGGTGCTCTGTCTCTAACTCAAAGGTAGTGCTAGTTTGGTTCGACAAAAATATGGAGAATCTCGCCTTCTATTAAGGGAAAAATATGAAGGGATGAGGTTTTCTTGGGTATAATCATATCCTATGGCACTATATTAGGATCAAAACCCAAATCATGGATTACTATCCTCAAACAATTCCATTATTATCTCATGGATGTTGAACATCCCAATTCTATAAATTGAAGGCACTTCCAAGGTGAAAGGGGGAAGATTTCAGATGTCAAACCTTTGAGCCTGAGAAAGGGAAATCCATTGACGGATCAAAATTTTGATCTCAAGAATTTCATGAAAAGGATAGATGAGGAGAGTTTGGAGAAGATTGTAGTGACATCAACTTGGTTTTTAAGTGCCTTCTTTTGGCTTTCCACTAATATTAACTTTTCTTGTTCCTTTCGTTATGATTGCTCAATGTAATGTCTACGATTAAGTCAAATTAGGTATAGATAGATATGTTTTATATAATCACATAGAGTAGGAGAAAGGATTTCTTTTAGTTTCATCGTAGGTCTCGACTCATGCTACATAGCTTGGTTTTCAAGCCTGAAGTTTGGAGCAGCAAGGATAAAGATCAAAATAAGATACATAACATTATTTATCTCTCTCATTTTGACTAGTTATGAACTAGATCTCTAGGGAAGGTAGAAACCATTTTTTTTCTTATGTATTTGGACCAAAGAAGGTATCTTGGTCCAAAGGGGATCTTAACCTATCCACGAGGTAATATTTCTCATAATAGAAAAATGGCGACTCCACTTGGGAAAGACTTTGACTAGTCTTTCCTTTGGTTCGTCTTGAATACTTGATTGTGATTAGATATTTATTGTTTGATTATTGATTCTGATTTTTTCCCCATTTACTATTCTTGATTGAAAAGTTTATAAAGGCATTGACTGAGTCTCTGTTGATTTTAATAATTTTTGGAATCATTTTTTAATCTTTTTCAGGACCAACACCCCCCTTCAGTGGCTACCCGAGCACCACTGGTTGGACTGACGCTCCCCCTTATCCTTCTAGGGAGCTCCATATTGATCTATATCTTTGATGACATGAGCTTCACTCTCTCCATTTTGGTGGTTTTATGAGGTTTTGTCTTTCTTTTCTCAGTTTGTTGTTTGGAGGTTTTTAGACTAGACTCTCCTAATCTGTCTTTGACTTTGTTTTGATTGAGAAATTGATATTCATCAATCATTTCCTTTTTTTATTTGATTTTTCAAACTTCTCCTAGTTGTAAAATTGTATGGTCCCATTGGGTTAACAAGATCCCCTGGTTCATCCTACCTTTTAGCTGTATGATCTTCATCTCGCAAATTTTTCATATTTCTTGATTGTTTGGAAGTTTTCATCGACTAGAGTTTGCAAAGGTTGTTTTGTATTGGGATCTTTTTGTGTTCATTGAAACATCTCTATGTTTCAATGATTAGGGCTCTCTTTTTTTACCATAAACCAACATTGAATACTGATTCTTGCTGCTCATTTTTTGAGGATTCCGAAGAGTAATTGTTTTTTTTCTCTTTTACATGATTTGGGTATTTTTCGACCTTTTTGACTGCATTTTTGTTTGATCTTATTTCTTGCTTCCTGTCTCTTTGTGTCAAACATTTATTCCTATCTTTCCATTTGAAAGTAGTGAAGCATTGATTTTTTTTGCGTATCTCATTACATTGGATCAAACAAAAAAAAATTGCATTCTAGTTTTTGGGTGGTGCATATTTGTAGTTTGCATTTGGTAGACTGCATTGGGTTTATACATTTGGGAATGGAAAAAATAATATTATCCTTTCCATAGTTAGCATTCATCGAATTTGAAATTTTTCATTTCATTTTAATTTTGCATGGTTTTAAGAGTCAGGTCACCATATCATCAGTTGCACCTCCATACCCGTGAGTAAACGAAGAACCATAAAATTAAAGCGTGAATTAAAATCCATCTAGATAATTTTCTTTCTAGGGTTTTGTAAACCTACATTAGATTGGTTGTAGGGATTTGGAGTAGCTGGTGAGGATAACTCTCCAAAGATATAAAAAAAACACAGAATACTACAATAGGGAGATAAATACATTTGCCACATCACTATCCAGGCCAGCCCTTCTCATACAAGGGTCAATCATGAGCTCACATTAGGGCCAGTGGAGTAACTAACCCTTATTCATTGGTCTTGGTGGAGTGGTTTCCATGTATTATGAATGGTGTCGTTAGACACTTGGGGATCATTTGGGATGTTCACACCTCGGTTAGAGGAACCTCTGAAGGGGATTTTGGATTTTGTTCCTGCCCTTGTGTGTATACCCAAATGTCTACTATTTCCATATGCTATGTTGTTGTAAGTGGTAACCTTAGTGGCCATAGTCTTTAGGGATCATTCACAATGTGAAGACGAAGGGGAAAGTCTTTGTTGTACTTGAAACGGACGTTGGTCAAACTTACTCGTGATACTTGGAGGGTAAGCCATGGTTTTTTTGTGTGGAAACTTGCACCACGGTGTAATTATGTTAAGAACGTCATCAACGTAACTCTTCCACCCACTATGTCTCAACCCCTTCCTATATTTATCCCGTGACATTCGATTTAATAACCAACTCGTGGTTTCATTGTGGGAAGGCTTGTTTGTCCATTTTCTTCCGAGAATTTTTAGCGTGTGTTATTTGTTTTCCCTAGAGGACCTTAGGTTGAATCAATATTTATTACATTAGTTCCTGGAACTACTAATGAAAGAACCCCTTCTCCCAATGAACCTTTTGTTTTTATTTCTTTTGGAAACGTTGGTCCTCCTTATATTGCCACATTGAGTCTTCCCAGACTCACTATCGGGTTACCACTATGGTTGTTTTCCACTCAGGTAATCTCGAATAATACAAATTATTCAAATGAAATAACCTCAACCCAAGAACATGTACCTCATATTTACCCTTTACCTTCTTCATCGGTTTTGTCTTCTTCCTATTTTTATCCTTTTCCTAGTGAAAGATCTGAACCTAGTAACTAGGTGGATAAGAAGAAGAAGAGAAGGAATATTAAGAAGAATAAAAATAAGCAAGGGGCCAAACTTCCAACCACTGAAGGACATGTTGGAAGCAATCAAATAGTTATTGTCAATCAGATTGGGAATATTGATGAGGTTCAAAAGCCTACCAAGACAACTCGAAAACCCAAATTTCGTTGTAGGATTTGTAAGAGTGACTACCTTCTTAAATATTTCCCTAGTACTCCCAAGGTTTTAGACCTGTGGTCCACGAATTCTGAAGAACTCATGATATCATCCTTTATAGGTCATAATGGTAAAAATATGTCAACTAGTGAAAATAAGGTTCAGGAGAAGAAACGTAGATTCAAATTTCCTTGTAGGTTATGCCAAGGAATTCATCAAAGTCACCTTTTCCCTCGTATGGATGAATCCTTGAAATTGTTGTAATAAATAACTATTTCCTAGCCACAAATTCCAACTGCTTATCGTAATCTCTCTCATGACCCACCATTGGTTTCTAAAGTGATCAATCTGATTCCATCATCCGTTGATCCCACTCTTCCCTTGAAGAGTGAATATAAAGTGGTCGATATGTTTCCTTCATCACTCGATCCCACTCTTCCTGTGAAGAGTGAAATACAAGTGATTGACTCGAGTCCATCATTGGGCGATCGGTCTCTCTATTTAGAGAGTCACACCCACCAAGTGATTGATCTGATCCCATCATTTGTCGCTCCCGCACTCCTGTTAGAGAGAGAGGTTGATACCGCTCACCTTTTTCTTGTAAA